>VONZ01001436.1:0-144566 GCA_012976165.1 Labeo catla | reverse complement strand
ATCAAAATCACTCAAAAATAGACTTGATGTATTATCACACACACACACACACTCACTGCATGTGTGACGGATGAAGAGAGATGGATCCAAGAGAGAGAAAACTAAACACTACACATCTATACTATTCACACCATCACTGCAGTGTGTGTGAAACATGCCAATGTTCCAGATTCATGAATGTGGATGAACTACTGCATTAAAACCACATTGATTTTAACATTACCCTTAGGGTTGCCAGGTTTTCACATAAAACCTGCCCAATTGCATTGTTGGGGTAAAATACACGTTTTTTGGCAGGGTTTCCCTGCTAACATTTGCATTCCAGGGGATAAATATCAGGTTTTTGGGGTCGCTTCAACCCGCAGACATGAAAAACTAAAGCGTTAAAGTAGCCCAATTCCGCGGGAAAACCGTGGACTTGGCAACTCTGATTACCTTCTTTTTAAGTAATTATTGGATCAGATTTTCAAATGTTTTAAAAATGCAATTGAAAAGAAACATAAGCATATTTATTTGAGACAATAACTGGATGACACTCACTGAATTAAACGAGCAATGTTTTATCATCATGTGACAATAACATAACATACCATTTCATATATTATTATAGAAATTAGCAGTCATTAGAGTGGTCAAACGAAATAAGAAATTATGGTAATGCTTTACTATAAAGCCTCATTTGTTAATGCATTAACCAATATGAACTAACAATGAGCAATATATTTAAGATTTTTTTAAATTTTTGACAATAAATATACAATTATTTTTTATTTGTTCGTGTTAGTGAATTAATTTCAAAAAGTGTAAGTAAAATTAACATTAATAAGAATAATAAATGCTGTAGAAGTGTTGTGCATGTTAATTAATTTAGTTTAAAGTTTAATCTTAAACAAAAATGTAAGTTAACAATATTTACATTTTTTTAATGTAAATGTTTTTAAGACCACTATGACTTTTTGCATTGTGACATTATTTTCAAGAAACCTTAGTCTGATACAAGAAATAAAAACATTTTATATAATGCACAACATTATATATACTAATATATATAATACTACATTATAAGCTATATTATTTATATTGTAAATATTACAAAATATAGCAATATTTGTTAAAGCTTATTTTAGTTTTAAAAACATTTTTGTATTTTTACTGTATTATAGAAAAAGAAAATATGAATATACATAATGAAAATAAAGAGAATTACATTAAATAACTCCTAAATTTGTACATATTATAGTGTTATCAAAAGAATAATATTTAAATGCAAAAAAGGGTTCATTCTCTCTAAAATGATCATTCTGTCATCATTTACTTCTCTCACATCATTCCAAACCTGTATGACTTTCTTTTATTTTGATATTTTGAAAAATATTAAGTGCTAAATTACATTGGACCCCATTGACTTTCATTGTATGGACAAAAAAAACACTGAGACATTTCCCAAAATATCTAATTTTATGAAAAACGAAAGAAAGTCAAGGAGATTTGGGACGACATGAACTTCATTTTGCTCTGGGTTTGGTTTTTACTCAGTTCTTCTTTTCTCTACATTACTAGTTTCTGGTTAGATTCTGTTCAGTGTGTGTGTGTGTGTGTGTGTGTGTGTGTGTGTGTGTGTGTGTGTGTGTGTGTGTGTAAAGTGTGGTTGACACAGTGAAATGAGTCCCGTCTCAAACGAGGGGTGACACTGACTCCAAAAATTGGATTTGGCGACCTCCTCCCTCTTTCTCCTTCTGTCTCTCCTCCGTCTGTGTGTGTTTGTTAAGTGAGCTTTAATTGAATTAAATTAAAGGTTCTGTGGGTCTCTGACACACAAGCTCTGCCACGGCATTCTGGGTAAAGAGTTCACACACACACACACACACACACACACACACACAGCACATATTCAGAGCGTCTGTCTAACAAATGAACACAACACACACTTACATACACACATGGTCTGCTGTACGTGTGTTTACAGCAGCAGCTAATGAAGCAGTAATTAAGAGCTCAGAGTGATCAAGACTGAGACAAACATTTGTACACACACACACACACACACACACACACAAGTACTAGTGATAGTAAAGTCCAGTAACAATGACAGACATAATCCTGTTCACATGTCTGGTAAGATATTTCTAAGGAAATTCATACTTTTATTCATCTGTGATGCATTAAACTGATAAAAAGTGAATGCTGTAAATAAATGCTGTTCTTTTGACCCGTTTTTTTTGACCTGCGAATCCTAAAAACTAAAATGCACGATGGTTTCCACAAAATATTCTGTTTGTAATATTGCTAATAATCAGAAATGTTTGTTGAGCAGCAAATCAGCATATTAGAATGATTTCTGAAGGATCATGTGACAGTGAAGACTGCAGTAATGATGCTGAAAATGCAGATTTGATTACAAAAATAAATTATGTTTTAGTATAGATTCACATTAAAAACAGGGATTTGAAATCCTAAAAACATATCAGTATTTATAGTCTATTTTTGTTCAAATAAATGCAGTCTTGGTGAGCAGAAGAGACTTCTTTCAGAAACATACACACAAGTACTAGTGATAGTAAAGTCCAGTAACAATGACAGATATAATCCTGTTCACAAGTTTGGTAAGATATTTCTAAAGAAATTCATACTTTTATTCATCTGTGATGCATTAAACTGATAAAAAGTGAATGCTGTAAATAAATGCTGTTCTTTTGACCTGTTTCTTTTGATCTGCGAATCCTAAAAACTAAAATGCACGATGGTTTCCACAAAATATTCTGTTTTTAATATTGCCAAAAATTAGAAATGTTTGTTGAGCAGCAAATCAGCATATTAGAATGATTTCTGAAGGATCATGTGACACTGAAGACTGGAGTAATGATGCTGAAAATGCAGATTTGATCACAAAAATAAATTACGTTTTAGCATAGATTCACATTGAAAACAGTGATTTGAAATCCTAAAAATATATCAGTATTTTTACTGTATTTTTGTTTTAAATAAATGCTGTTCTTTTGAACTTTCTATTTATCTGTGAATTGTGAAAAATAAAGTGCATCACAGTTTCTGCAACAATATTGGGCGGCACAGCCGTTTTCGACATTGCTAATAATCAGAAATGTTTGCTGAGCAGCAAATCAGCATATTAGAATGATTTCTGAAGGATCATGTGACACTGAAGACGAGTAATGATGCTGAAAATGCTGACTTGATTACAAAAATAAATTATGTTTTAGCATAGATTCACATTAAAAACAGTGATTTGAAATCCTAAAAATATATCAGTATTTTTGTTCATATAAATGCAGTCTTGGTGAGCAGAAGAGACTTCTCTCAGAAACACACACACACTCACTTGTGCTGTCTGTTCATGGCGGCCACCATGAGAGCCGTCCAGCCCAAACGGTGTCGACTGTTCGGATCGGCTCCCTGCGCCAACAACCTGAGACAGAGAGAAAGAGTGTTAGTGAGAATACTGCACAGGACAGACAGAAAAACCTGCCCTGAGGCTGCGAGTGTGTGTGTTTACAGTCAACAGTGAGCTGCGACACTTACTCGTCCTCACCAGACTGACCTCTAACTTAAAACACTTAACACATCTGCTGTCTCACACACACACACACACACACACACACAGCCATCTGCACCGATTGCCTTTCGGGGCCCAAACGGCAGAAACCCAAAACACTCTCACACGATGTCTTCTTCAGTTTCTGACAGACGTTCAGACGCTCAACATATGCGTCTCAGCAGGGTTATTATATCAATCTTTGTTACTACACCAGAGTTTTGTTGTTTTTTGAAATATACCCTCATCTCAGTTTTTGTAAACGCTGATTATGTCTAGAATTTATTGTTTTACTCTCATAACAGATACAGATTATCAATGTTAAAATACAACCATATAAATCCACCATAAAAACTTTTTAAAAAATATTAAAACTATAACAACTGATTATAGTAAACATAAAAAAATTATTATACGAAAACAAATATCTCTTTTTGCACAATTTCTGTCTATCCTACATTTCCTACACAATTTCCATCACAACTATTAACAATATATAAAGAAATAGGTTAAAATAAATTAATTAATAAACAAAATAAAAAATTATTAAATTAAGTTTGGAGAACAACATTTCTCAAAAATGTCAAAAATGTAAAAATAAGGTTAAAATACGTATAACAGTAATAAACTACTACACTGATGAAGCACACTAAGGATGGGGATGATCTTTTATCTCCTGCTACTGTCTGTCAAACCTCATCATGTGTTGATGAAAATATTTTTCTTCACAAAATAAGTTATTAACATCAGTCTGTGTGAAGCAAAGGCACAATCACCGTCGCCCCCTAGCACACACACACAGCACTGCATGAACAAAAATGTGCAGAAACACTGGAGAGAAGACACAAAATATCCACACACACACACTTCATAACAACCATACACACTCCTGATCAGTGTCTGTAAACTGACTTTCATTTTCTCCAAAGAGAACTGATAAATTCTGGAACATTACAAGGGACATGGACATATGGAAATATTTTTAAACTCACATTATATGTGTTATTTTATTTGTTTTGAGAAATAAATATTGGAAATGGGCCTAGAACTCATTTAAACTAGGAGTTTTCAACCCGGGATCCAGGGACTCACATGGGGTGTGGAAAGGTTTAGAGAAAATGGTGTAAAAACTGGGAGAAAAAAAAAAAGAATAATACAAAAAAATACAAAAATTAAATAAATTAGATCAAAATAAATAAAGTATATTATAATAAATAAATAGAATAAAACAGATTAAAAGAAATTTATAGATTAAAATAAATAGAAATTAGATTAAAACAATACATTAATTATTTGCATTCAAACAAATAAAATTTGTTTAAATTAATACATAATCAACACCAACTAATTACTAAAATATAACAAAATATGATACAGTGTAGAAAAATATGTAAATAAGGTTCAAATAAAAGTTCAATCAATAAAATAAATACAATAAAACAAACAGATTTAAATAAATTAAAAGACTAAAATAAACAGAAATCAGATTAAAACAATACGTTAATTACCTACAATCAAATAAATTTAAATTAGGCTTAAATAAATATATAATCAACACCAGCTGATTACTAAAATATAACAAAATACAATAAAACGTAGAACAGTAAGTAAATAAGGTTAAAATTAAATTATCAATCAATCAAATAAATAGATTAAGACAAATAGATTTAAATAAATTAATAGATTAAAATGAATAGAAATTAGATTAAAACAATACTTTAATTACTTGCATTCAAATAAATAAAATTTGTTTAAATTAATACACAACACCAACTGATTACTAAAATATAACAAAATACAATAAAATGTAGAAAAATAAGTAAATAAGGTTAAAATCAAATAATCAATCACACAATTAAATCAATCAATAAAATAAGAAAAGTAATTAAATAAATAAAACAACATCTATCAGCAGAAAAAAAAAAACGTAATCATGAAAATTTAACAGAAACAAAATATTTTCAGAAAAATATTTGATATTTACAATATTAATTTTTCACAGTGTAAATATTTACAAATTTTAGGATGGGGGTCATTTACACAAAATGTTCATATTTGGTGGTTCGTGGCACTCAAAATTAATGAATATATGAGTAATTAATATATATTAATTTGACAATTAATATATATATATTGAGAGAAAGTATGTTTATTGTTATGTGATCTGCTTATTTATGATTTGCTGTATTTTGTTACTTTTTCTTATTTATATATTTATTTTTAATTTTGAACTTTTGAATTTGAATTCCTATGTATTGTTTGGGCATCCTTGAACCGCTGATTTCTTTCCTCACATTTGTAGTTTTTAATTAAAAAAAAAAAAAAGTGAAAGTTGAAAAACCCTGATTTAAACCATGAAAAAGCTGGAATAAGTCTGGATTTTTGATAACATCATAAATGTGTTTAGTGTCATTTTTGATCAGTTTTAACGTGTGTTTCTTAAGAAAATTCAGAGTCGACAGAGGAGAACCATCAAACTGACATTATTTTGATCTCACCTGATCACCTCCTCAGTGTTACTGGATCTGGCAGCATCTAGAAGAGCTTCAGCTGCAAACAGGGGAAAATTCTCTTATAATAACACTAAACACAGCATCTAAGAGTGAAAATGTGAATTTTATTAATAGAACTCTGTGTGTTCTGTCTGAACAGAGTGTATGTGGAGTGTTTGTGACCTTTATCATCGCTGTCTTTCTTAAAGCAGAAGGCGAGGGCCGCGGCTGAGATGACGCCCGCGGCTCCGGCAGCGCCAGCGGAGTCTGAGCGGCTGTGGTGTCCGTCCCTGTAGCGCCCCGCGGCGGTCAGACTCGCCCAGCTGCTCCGGCGGCCCTCCAGGCTCACTCGCCACCTGCTGGCCAGCTGATGGTACTGCATGTGCGACTCCTCGCTCACAACGCTCTTTCTGGACGCTCGAGAGCCGCTGGCCACCGGGCTCCGGTTCGGTTCGAGCTCGCAGAGATTTCGGAAGCGGGAGGCCTCGCCGTGGCCGGTTTGCAGCGCGCGGCACGGCGACAGACTGCGCGACCTTCGCATCAGGACGCGCGCCGGTACCGAAGACAGGAACATCGCGACCGTCCGAGCTGACGCGATAATAACAGCCGGTTCCGTGAACAGATAAGACGGTGTGTTTAGTTGTGGTGTTTCTCTGATCTCACCGACAGCCGGTTTATGGTTTTAATTCAGCAGGAAGATCAGAGCACGAGAGCAGAAACGTGTGTCCGGTAAACGAAAAACATCCGCCGTGCGCGCGGAATCATGGGAAGTGTAGTTTAATAACGTCACTACTGCACGGCATACACTCAGAATTTTTTTTATATATAATTTTTTTTTATTTTATATATATATATAAACATATATATATGTTTTGTATTATGTGTAGTTATATATATAGTTGAGAAAGATGTATGTATATATATGTATATATATACATTTTATTTTCCAACTTGATCAGGTTAACAGGTTAATTGATCATTTTTCTGCTTCAGCTCAATGTTTGATGGAAACTAACATATTATATAATAATAATAATAATAATAACAACAACAATAACAACAATAATAATAATAATAACAATAATAAAATAAAATTTAAAAATTAAATTAAATTAAATATAACACACTGTAATGTAAAAAAAAAAGTTTTTGCAATTTAACCAGATCTTAAATTTTTTAAGTTTTTTTCAGTTTTTACATTTTCTTTCCAAGTGGATCAAGATGATAGGCAAAAGTAAAATTTTTCTGCTTTAGCTCAAGGTTTGATGGTAATTTATTATATTTAAACGGTTAATGAATTATATTTAGCCCATGAAAACATAGAGATAAAATTATTTTGAATTAAAAATTGTACAAAATTTTTAACATAATAATAAAAAAAACATTTTTTTCTCCATAACTGTAATTAAAGTTTTTGACATGCATATATACAATAATAATTAAACTTAAATTAAATTAAATTAAATACACTGTAATATAAACAATACACTTTTTTTAGAGTATTTTTTATTTTTATTTTCAAGTGGATCAAGATGAGAGACGAATGAAAAAATTATCTCCTTCAGCTCAGAGTTTGATATTAATATTTTTTATTATTAAATTATTAATCACCAGTATCAGGCCCATATTGTACATTATGAGATATGATGATCATATGACTCGTGTGACCTGCAGGTGGCGCCTAAACTCACAAAAAGCATGAGCCAATAGATTTGAACAAAAACAGAATATTAATGCAAAAATGAGTGCAAAAATCTTTTTGCATTCTACATTATTGTTCAACTATCTTTAATATTATGAAATTATTGACATTAAATTATCACTTTTTTAGGTGCAAGTAGAAAGTATTTATGGTATTTCTGTACCTGTGCTGGACTCAGTCCACATCTGCAATGACTGAAACTCCAAAAGAAAAGAAAAAACACAATTTCCATCATGCACAATACATTGTGTTAAGATTCAGCTGAACTCAATCACTGCACATTTATGCTGACGTATAAAACATGAGGTTTTATTCTTCATCACTGCCACAATGACCAGTGCAAAGGTTTAAAATAAGCTCACATTCAAACAAATATTCGCTGTGTTTGATTAGCTGAATGGTCATTAATGGAGAAAGGCGCCACAGATATAGACATTTAAATGCTGCTCTTATAAGATCTATTGACTTTACATGAGAGTCTAAAGTACTCAAACCGCACGCACACATTTTCATGCCGGATCTTCAGGCTTCAGTGGAGTTTATGGATGTCTGAAAGACGCAGATCTGAGCGTAACATACGGTGCATGTGGAGTAAATGTGTGTTTGTCATCAGACGAGGTGTGTTAGAGATCGTACTGATGTTTCTCTCAGGTGACTGTGGTTTGATGAAAAATTAAACCTAACACTTCCACACCGCAAACTTCCTGTGGTGTGTGTCTCACGTCTTCTGCTTCGTGTCTGTCCTTATTATCAAAATATAAAATGGCACGATGACATTTAAACACTTTAAATCATGATTTTTGCTCAGTGTCTTTGAATCCAGTGGTGTTTTGGTGTTTTTAGTGGATGTTTGAGGTCAGTTGTCTTCAGCAGGCTTTAAAACACTTTATAAAACACTGTGTGATGCAGTTTTTATTTTATTAAAATGATACATTTTCCATCAGTCTTTTATTTAATTAATTTAATTTACGCATTATTCATTAAATTTAAATGTATTAAAATGTATTTATTTAAATATTTATTATTTATGTAATTATTTTTATGACATTATTAAATACATTTAATTAATTAATAAATATTTATTTATCTAAAATATTGATGTATTTTTTATGTATTAAATGTAATATTAAACATTTAATTAATGTTTATTTTATTAGTATTATTATTAATATGTATTACATTCACCATGAAATAGATTTACTAATTAACAAATTAACATTTAATAAATAAATTATAGTTCATTTAAATTATTGATTTATTGTTTATGTATTAATTTTACTATTAAACACATTTAATGTTTATTATTATTATTATTATTATTATTATTATTATATTCACCATTAAATTAATTTAATAAATTGACATATATTTATTTATATTATTAATTTATTATGTATTAAATGTACTATTAAACACATTTTATTAATGTTTTTATTTATTTATTATTATTATTATTATTATTGTTATTATTATTATGCATTACATTCACCATTAAATAGATTTAATAATTAACAAATGAACATTCATTAATAAATATTTATTTATTTATTTAAATTATTGTTTTATTATTTGTGTCTTAATTTTACTATTAAACACATTTATTATTATTATTATTATTATTATGTATTACATTCACCATTAAATAGATTTAATAAATTAACATAAATATTTATTTATTTAATTAATGTTGTTATTATTATTATTATTATTATTATTATGCATTACATTTACCATTAAATAGATTTAATAATTAACAAATTAACATTTAATAAATAAATATTTATTTATTTAAATAATTGATTTATTATTTATGTAATGATTAATTGTACTATTAAATGCATTTAATGTTAATTATTATTATTATTATGTATTACTTTCACCATTAAATAGATTTAATAAATAATTAATAACATAAATATTTATTTATTTATTTACATGATTGATTTATGTATGTATTAAATATACTATTAAACACATTTAATTAATGTTTTTATTATTATTATGCATTACATTCACCATTAAATAGATTTAATAATGGACAAATTAACATTTAATAAATAAATATTTATTTATTTAAATTATTGATTTATTATTTCTGTACTATAAAACGTATTTAATGTTTTTATTTAATAAAATATTAATAGTAGTAGTAGTATTGTCTCAGTCTGTTGATCATTAAACATAAATTAATCTCAAAAAATATATAATCTCTCTCTCTCTCTCTCTCTCTCTATATATATATTCATCATCAGTCTTTACCTCCAATAATGTCTTATTAAGATGATATTTGGAAAAGTATTTATTAGCAAGTGCAAATTCTCCTCAGCACCGAATTGCATGCATTATTTTGCCTCAGTAATGTTAAAATACCAAATAACAGCAATTTTTAATAAAAGTTTATGAAGACTTACTGAAGCCTCATAATGCATTATTTTCTCGTGTATGGTGTTCTTTTTGTATGAAGAGCAATCTGAACACATGAACATTCAGAAGAAAAAAATCGATAAATGCGATGGTTATGATGGGAAGCTCTAATAACACGTCAGCGATGTGCGCGTGTACGAGGGTGGGCGGAGCTCAGCTGTCAGTCATGCCTGCGCGCTCCCGCCTTTGCTCATCAATTACACACACGCAGCAACGGGATGTAACAGCTGTTACACCGGGAACCGTGTTACATTGTTGCGTCTATTATTTCCCCGCGAACTCAAACGCGAGTTTATTCACATCTGCATCTTTAAACTCGCGCTTCCGCACGGGAGCGGCACGCGTCACACGCCTGCGGAAAACGCGCATACGAGCATATGTTTGAACATCAGACTCGACTGACGCGAATCAGGGATCCGAAACCGCGGAGACTCGGTTCAGAGAAAGAGAGAGAAACCGCCCGTGCGTTTAACGCGCGTCTCATTCGCGCTAATCATCACGCGACGCGCGTCGGATCACCGGCGGCTGAGAATCATCTCCGTAAAACTAAAGTTTAAAAGCAAACTCTGCAGTTAGTTTCATCCGGGATCCGGTTTCAGCTCCGAGTGCCGCAGGTTCAGCAGCAGCAGCAGGAGGAGGAGGAGGAGGATGATGAAGATGATGATGTCCGGGGAAGAGGTTCTGATCCCGGACGACCGAGCTTTCAGCCGGTTCAACCACGAGTGTCAGTCCGAGGAAGGCTGGAATCTCACCTACAACAAAAACAACATCAGCGTGTGGATCCAGGTTCTGGAGGAGGAAAAGAGTTTACACAAGATCAAGGTGAGCGGATGTGGTCTGATGTGGGTTCTGCTGGTCTGGAGCTTCATGTGATGCTTCTTTAGAGGCCTTTTATAAGGAGTGAAAACAGCTTAAGTTTATTAAAAATGCATGCGGTTATATTTACTCTATATGGACAAAAGTATGAAATTGTGGCTGGAATATAAATCAGTGAGATCTGATGTGGTCTGATGTAGGTTCTGCTGGTCTGGAGCTTCATGTGACGCTTCTTTAGAGGCCTCGAAGATCTTTATGAGCTCACTTTAGATGATCAGTCATATATTAGCCCTTTAAAGCCTGATAAAATTGTCAGTTTTTTCAAAAAGAGACAAAGTATATAAGAAAAATAAAAACATATTTAATCCATCATGCATTTACGGCTCATATAGTCTGATAGTGAGAATATGGAGGAAAAAACAGCTCAGTTTTATTAAAAATGTATGCAATTTGGTGCAAATGCTTATATTTACTGTATATGGACAAAAAGTATGAAATTCTGTTTGTAATGTAAGTCAGTGAGATCAGATGTGGTCTGATGTGGATTCTGCTGGTCCGGAGCTCCATGTGACGCTTCTTTAGAGGCCTTGAAGATCCAAATATATAATGCAATGCTTTGATGATTGAGAGATGAAAAAATAAAGATCCTCAAAAGGTCCTGATGATCAGATCTGAGACTAAAAATTCATGGAGAATCAAGAAAAGCCAAGCTGCTGTAATCTGGAAATATGACTACAGTTATTCTGACATTTACTTGATCAAAATCACGCAAGATCTGACAGAAAAACACACATGAAGCACCAGCTGAAGGTAATGTTTGTTCACTTACACTTTTACTGGATAAATTGTGTGCAACAACACACAAGTTCTCATTTATAGGGTTAAACTCATCGCTGAGGCACTAGTGAGCTCAAGCGTGTGAGTGGTGTGTGTTTAACGGGCACATCCGGGTGTGTGACGGGCGAGCAGGTTTATCCAGCAGGTGTTGACGCACACATACGTGTGTGTTTGAACTGTAACGGAAACTCAGCAGGATGTCCACGCGTGTGTTTGTCTTCTCACACCGGCGACTGTCTGCTAAAGCCTGAGAGTCACGTAGAGTCTGTCGTCGGCACAAACGTGCCAAGATCCGTTTATGATCTCGTGCTCACAGACTCAAACCGGTGTGTTTTACCTACACAACGTCCAGTTTTCTATTAATACTGGATCTTTTGTGTGTCTGTTTGCTCAAGGTTATGCATGAAACTCTGAGTTCATAAAGTTCAAATCCTGCTTGTTCAGGTGTTGGATTCTCACGCAGCTCACCTGAGAGCTCACCTGTGCATCTCACACACACACACACAGGCCCTTTGTTCACAAAATAGGAAGAAATCTATCAAACAAAGAAGCGACATTATGCGTTGCAGAAGTAAAGCGGAAAAAGGGAAATCAGGCGGAATGATTAGCTGTTTACAGAGCAGCCAAACCCACGTTCATTTCACAGGAATTATCGCTCCTGTTTGACAGAGACACGAAGGTGAACAGAAATATCGACCTCGGGCTCTTTTCTTAGATCTGTCTGTCTTTAGGAAAGCAGCTGATAAACGACGCCGACAGAACAGACCTGCGTGTGTGTGTGTTTATGCGTGTGTGTGTTGAGACTGCGTGTTTGTTTTCCTTTAGCAGAAAGAACAGGAAACATCTCTTTTATTATTATAATTCAGGCCGTCATTCTGCAGCTCAGACTGTCACACAACCTGTTAACCAGAAACACCAGTGTGTTTATTTGTGGTGTTCAAGTCACAAATAGTACTAGAGATCGCAGTGTTGTGAATAAGCATTTGTAAGCAGTATATAAAGTAGCACTGTCAAATAATTAATCGCAATTAATTACGAAATAAAAGTTTGACTTTGGCTAATATACTGTATGTGTGTGTGTACTGTGTGTAATTATTATGTGTATATATAAATACAAACACATTCATGTATGTATTTAAGTGAAATATGTTGTTTACAAAATATTTTTATTCATATGTAGTATAAATTATATAAAAATGATAATAAATACATATACTTGTAAATATTTCTTAAATATATACATGAATGTGTTTGTATTTATATATACGGAATAATTACACACAGTAAACAAGTTGAGGCAAACTCAAACTTTTATTTTGTAAGCGATTAAATCGTGATGAATCACTTGACAGCACTAATATAAAGACAAAAAAGAGGTCAAAAGCCATTAAAACAATAAACATTTTAATACATTATTTTTTACAAAAGTTATTTTAAACCTTAAAGTAGGCACCTTTCTTGCATTTAACAACCTTTCCAAAAAAAATTATAATTTTTGACATTATTGATTATTTATTTATTTATTTATTTATTTATTTTTCCTGGTTACATTGACCGGGCCTGCAAAAAAATTGCTTGTAATTTATTTTATTTGTATTTATTTATTTATTTATTTATTTATTTTTTGTTATACTATACTGTAGTATCACCGAATCTTGGATTCAGTTTTTATATAAGCTTGTTGTCTTTCCATTGGCACGGTGTTCTGTGTTTCGTTTTGGAGTAGGCCTCTTTGATCTGAGCTCATTCACCTCCGTTTTGGAGCCAAAATGAGCCACAAACAGGGTTGCAAGGTCAATTGCTACTCAAAACTTGCCCAATCGTGTTCTGGGGGAAATTAGTTTTTTTTTCATTCAGAAGGTGCATAAGCTCAGATTTACATTCAAAGACGTTGTTTTGTCTGTTCTTATGATTTTTCACTCTCAATCATTTCATTTTTGTATTCAGTCCTGCATTTTATTGCAGTTCTCAGAAACTTTGCATTAGCTGGTATTAACCTATAAATATTACGTAGCTCTTCTAAAGATCCCCTGTTCATATTCCAGTTTAAAGCAGGTCAAGCAGCAGGGGATTTACAGGCTGATTTTCAGTTCCAAGTCAGTGCTGAAACCGAAAAAATTAATTGAGTAGATTCTTTGCTCTGACACCAGCGTCTCTCTCAGATCACAGATACTGTATCTGTTTGGAGTTTCAGTCGTCTCTAATATCACTGATGACTTAAAAACGTTTCATTTGCAGTGAAAACTGACTCTCACTATTGTAACGCAGAGCTTCACTTGTGTTTCTGTGAAGGAATCTGCTGAATGAATAAGTGTAACTATATAATCTGCATTCATTTGTGTGTGTGTGTGTGTGTGTGTGTGTGTGTGTGCTGACACGTGTTCCTGTGGGTGAAACAGCAGTAAAGCATAATAACACAAAATGCTGAAGTGTGAGAAATACTCTATAGCCTGCACACAAAAGGCCAGAGAGAACGAGGGCGAGCGAGATTGATTCAGTGAATAAATATTCTCTCTCTCTCACACATGCAGTTTTATCTGCAGTGATCTGTAGTGAAGAGATAAATATTGCCGCCGTCATCAGTAGCAGTAGTAGCATTAGTATTAGTAGTGAACGTTGTAGTCAGGCCATGAAATTGATGTTAAGGGCTTCATTTTCATTCAAATGCGTGTGGTTTACAATTGAATTGTCGTGCATTTGCCGGTGTATGATTAAAGCACACAAAAATGGTCATTCTGTCATCATTTACTACCAAATAACTTTGAACCTCATTGACTTTCATTGTATGGACAAAAAACACTGAGACGTTTCTCAAATTATCTTATTTAGTGATCCACACAAGAAAGAAGTAGGGCTGTCAAATGATTAATCACGATTAATCACATACAAAATAAAAATTTGTTTGGCTAATATATGTGTGTGCTGTGTGTAATTATTATGTATATATAAATACACACAAATTGATGCATATATTTAAGAGAAATATGTTATTTATGTACAAAATATTTTTATTTATATATGATATAAATTATATAATATAAAATTATAATAAATACATACACTTGTAAATATTTCTTAAATATATACTTGAATGTGTTTGTATTTATATATACATAATATTTACACATAGTGCATAAGAAGTTAACTAACTTTAACTAAAGGTTAAATTTGATGTAGAAAAAATCCCCATGGAAATATATAGACATAAATAATAAAAGAATAAAAATAAAAATAAAATGTAAAAAAGAGCAAATTACCAAAACATTAACTAAAATAAAATGAAAACAGAAAATATGAAAACAACTTAAACGAATTAAAAATCTTTTAATTAGTTAAACAACAATAAAACAATACTTAAACTATATAAAATATGTATAAAACCTGTAGTAGTATCTCAGTGATGCTAAAATAATGCTGATTTTAATGACATGCAGGTGAACAAATGATGACAGAATGATTATTTTTGGTGAACTGTCCCTTTAAAGAAGATAATTTTGTTGCATAAAATCAAGAAGAGTGTGCGGTTCGTTTTAGATCTTCATTTGTGTTGTCATATTTATAAGTTCTTCACACTGTCCATTCATACTGTACTATAACTTTTAAAAGGCTCATGGATGCTAAGTTCACTTTTACATGTTGTTTGAACATTAATGTGTGTTGTCAGTGTATGTACAAATCTACCCTATAGACCATTTCGCTAGATGTAAACATACTGGTCCCGATACACTTCCTGTTTCTTTTTTTTTTTTTTAACTTTACACAAACATCACAAAAAAATACAACCAACATAACATTTGACTGGATGAAAATGTTACATTAGCACCTTTAAGATGTGTTCGTATATGTGAAAAAAAAAACAAAAACAGGAAGCACTTCTGGACCAGTGTTGTTTATATCTAGCGAAATGGTCTATAATGATAAAAATCCATTTTTAATTAATCTGTAAAAAATATATTCCCTTTTTCAAATCGAGCCGTTCTCAGATGCCTATTGTTGTGGCGTCACACCCACAGAGGCCACTCCCACAATAGGTGATTGACATGAGCTCTTACTTCAGATCAGCTGTAACAGTCAGACCTCCGTGTTTTGATGCTGGAGCAGGGATGTAAGTTAGACAAGAATTGAGCGATTGAGGTGTTGTGTTGCTGGATGTAATAATGAACATAGTGGTCGTCATTTACTCCTGACATCTGAGCTGCTGAAGATGCAGTGAATTACGTTTGTTTGTGAAGGGAATGCGCCTCCCGATCTACATATATCCGTCTATGTTCACGCGAATCTTTCGTGATCCAGCTTCACTTACAGCAGAAGTGAGTATAAGGGTTTTTTTATGAATCTTTGCGATCGCCTTTCCTAAAAATGTGCTTGTTAGCAAGTTTAACAGCTAAACGTGGCTAAATGCTGCTAAAGTAAACAGGCTCGTCACTCCACAGAGAGAAGAGAGGGGCGGGGCGAGCAGAGCTCATTTGCATTTAAAGCAGCCTCGATCAGAATGAGATGGTTTTTGCAGAGCTGGTTTTAGCAAGGTAAAAAGGGTGTTGTTTTACACTACCATTGAGAATTTTTAACCAAAGTATATTATAGACTTTTCGTTAAGACCCTAAAGAATCATATCAACTTGGAAAATGGGCATCCGATGACCCCTTTAAATGAAACCTATAGCTCCTATAACATCATTAAGCATTGTTTTCTGAAGGTTCAGTGTCTGCTTTCCTTGGCCGCTTATGGAGAAAGAAAACTAATGATGTAATAAATGTCCAAATGAGAACAGAGAAGAAATGCGTGTGTGTGTGAGTAATAAAACATGATTCTCCCTCATGATCAGTGTGTGTTTGTTCTTCATGTCTCTCTGGAGGAACGACGCATCTCTGGAGACTCGCTGGAACAAACTATCTCACACAGACCCAACCATTATCACTCAATGTGTAAATATAATATATGTTATTATGGGGACAATTTTGTGCCCAGAAGTGAGAAAAAAGTAAAATAAGTAAATACATAGTGTATATATAGCTGTATATAAAAACAATAGAAGTAGATGCAGTGTCCACATTTAGGTGTGTGTGTTTGATCTAGATCTTCTGTTGCAAAGTGTGCAGTGTGTGAGCGATATTGCAGTGGTGTGTGTAAAGGGCGTCACATCTGTGAAGCGTTCAGCCGTTCCTCAGCTCCGTGTGTCTCAGTATGGCTGATAACCTGCTTTCATTTGCATTTTATGTAGCAGTAGTTTGAGTATTTCTTATCGTCAGGAGCTTCAGGCAAATGTTTTCTGCACAAATACCTTTGAAAGAGTCACAGAATGAAGCTGGCGATGGATTCGCTGCATTAGAATCCCTACCACTGCTGGTTTATGGGTCGTTTTCGGCTCATTAGCAGGTGAAACGAACACACAGATCACAGAAAGACTTCAGTTGGAGATCATGGTACTCTGTGTGTGTGTTGATGATGAAAGAATTGATGTTAGTGAAGAAACACAACTGCAGGCATGATGTGCTCGAAACCAGAACACTAAACGCACACATATGTATGAGTGTGCAGCTCTATGTGGGCGGCTATAGATGTCAGATTCTCCTTAAAGCTGTTGGGCTTCCCCCAAACCACACACACACACACACACACACACACAGACACACACACACGGTCTGTCCTCCCACTCACGATGTTGGGCTCCAGTGGAGCTTCAGGAAATCCCACTCAGGCGTTTCGGTCCTTCTGCCTCTTTCACCACAGATTGACCGTCAGCGCTATGGCCACTAATGATCATATTTGCTGCTGTTATAGATGATTTCAACTTTATTTATTTATGTCTAAATCACGTTTAATCATTTTATACATGTATATTAAAAATAATGTGTTATGAACTACATTATTATTATTAAGCAGGACAGAACTGATATTTGTGTGCATGTGTATGCGTGTTTGTTTTATTTTCGTATTTGTTCTGGATGTGGATGTAGAGTGTTTAATATGGAGTTTATATGCGGGATGATCAGTCATTCGGTCATTGTCGTGACATAAAACCCATCAGTGATCAGGAGGATCAGGAGGTTTATGTTTTGTTTATTTCAGATCACTCTCATCTGTCATTCCTGAACAACTCATTCTGATGTTCTGTCAGTGTACGATGGCTGTTTTATATCAGTCTCCTCGTGTCAGAGTGAATGCTGTGTCGTATCAGTGCTGTTCATCTGAGCATCATTCAGCTGAATGATGGGATGATGATTCTGCGCAGTCACACAAACCAACTGCAGCTGCAGCAAGTGACGTGTTACAGCCCGAGAGATGTCCAGACATACACATACTTTTCATGTCACACTTTTGTCATTGCATTTGTTCCTAAAAGTCATTTATAATGATAGTTGTTTTATTAATAACAGCATAGTTTAGTTTCTTATGATAATTTTTACATTTACAAGTATTGCAATTGCATTGCATTTAAAGTACACATTTGTTCAGTTCTTGCTTTCTCTGGAAATCAAACCTATGACCTCGACCAATACTTTTTGGGCTATTTTGAGGTTATTTCATTCTCTCTCTTTTATATTGTAGCATTGTTTATGATCCATATCATTTGCAATGCATCGAGGGATGCTGTTATACATCTTTTTTTGTCTTTTCTGATTTTTTTTTTTTTATTATTTATTATACAGACCTGCAATTTAAGAATTACATTTAATGAATTGTATGTGCAGTTTGTTTTAAATTTGACTGTAATTCACTATAAACAATCATAATTTAAATTCATGACAACTTTTCATCCTCTTTCATCTTTTATCTCATGTATATGATTTATTTATCTATTCCTGTTTCATACAGACATGCAGGAAAACAAATACATTTTTTGCCATAAAATGTCATATAAATCAGTGTGAATGATATATGAACAAACCCCTCAGTAGAAAATATCAAAATATAGAGAGGAATAAAACTGTAAGTTTTGGTGCATGTAAGTGCTGCTTCATGTGAGATAAAAACTCAAAACCTTTAAAAATAAGCATTTTCGCCATGTTTTAGGAATAAAATGTTGTATAAATCAGTGTGAATGATATATTAACAAACCCCTCAGTAAAAACCTTCAGAATATAGACAGGAATAAAACTGTAAGTTTTTGTGTATGTAAGTGCTGCTGAAGTGGAGAAACAAACTCTTAAAGATATGTGCTGTAATTGAAATCAGGCGCAAATAGGTAAAATGCAGTAAAATAAGCACTCAGAAGAGTTTGTTCATGTTGCGTAGGCGTTTTTTTATTATATTTTATCTAATTATTATTGTTATTTATTTATTTTTTTTAAACTTTCCTCATTTTTCATCCTCTCTGCTGGTCGTCTTAGGACTTGTATGTTAATGTGTTTTGTAATTTATTAACCAGTTCAGAAGTGAAATGAGTAACAAGACCTTCAATTTTTTCCTGATGTGTCTTCCTTAAAACTTTCAAATACTAGACCTAGCTTGCTACGTTTGGTTTGGTTTGGCGACTCTCTTGCTTTGTTTCCAATAATCAGTTTTTGTAGTGAGCCATCAGAATTGTGTTTACAGCGAACACATGCAGTGAAGTGAGTTCAGCGTCTGCTCCAGGGACTTTTACTCGGTCACAGTGTTTCTCTTGTTTAACTCGCATGAGCTAATGTTTCATGTCAACAAGCAATTTAAGGAGATATAACTTTGGTCAGGGATTGAGTCCAAGTCTGTGTTACATCAATCCAGTGTGTTGCATGAAGTTATTTCTATTTTAAAACATGTTCTGAACCTTTTGATCTCTGGTTAATCATTAAAACTTGTGAGTCAGTGTTATTTTAGTATTACTTAAATACTATTATAGATATTATTAATATTTTAAATTAGCTTTTATATTTTCAGTTTTTATATACTTTAAGTTTTTAGTAATTTGATGTGCTTTTTAAATATTTTATACTATTTCTTTTTGTATTTTATTAGTTTTTTTTTTTCAGTTTTAGTTTTCGTTTAATTCCAGTTTCTGATTTTAGTGTTTAAATCAAACTAAATAAAAATGAGATGTTGCCTTGGCAAAAAACATACGTTTTATGAATAAAAATTAAAAAAGTACATTTTTCATCTAATATTATATTTTATTTTACTTCAGCTTTATTTAAGTTAACAAAAAACGTCTTAACACTTTTAGTTTCAGTTAATGAGAATGACCCTGTTTGTAACTGCTGTGGAACTTTGTTCTGCATAAATCTTCACATCGTTTTATCTCATGGTTTCCTTTTTTTTTTTTTTTTTTAACTTTTATCACTAGTGAGTTTTAGAGCAGGAAGACTTTAGTGTGTCATTTCTTTGCCTCCAGCTGTTTTTCATTGGTTCTCTCGTTCTTGTCATTGCTCTAATAAAACACAGGTGCTGTTGAGACGAGGTCTACTTTAATGGCCTGGTTTAATATTTCACAAATCTCTTCAGAATCAGAGTAACTGCAGCCTCATTTCACCTGATGTAGGTCATTAGTTACACACGTGTGTTTCTGTTTTAGGGTCACATTTGCTTGAGTGATCACAGATGTGTGTTGAGCTTCATTTACGGCTTTTATTTTATGACACAGCCATGAATATGATCTGCTACTTCAAAAAATTTTTGTACAGTATAATGTCGTCAACATATTGGTCCAGGAAGATTTCCAGGAAGAGAAAAACATTTTATCATTTTTATTAGTTTTTGTTTTCAAAATGTAGCAATTTTGTTGTTTTATTCTTTTTTTTTTTTTAATATGTAATGTTTATTCATTTTTTTTGTTTGTTTAAAGTTTTTTGTATTAGCTATCTTGTTACTTTTAAATTCAATTTAACTTATTTTTTTATATTTCAGATTTTCATTTTAATTTCTGTTTTCATTTAAGTTTTTGTTTTATTTAAAGTCTTAGTAATTTCTTTTTATGTTTTTGTCATTTTTATTAGGTGTGGGATTTTTTTTTTTTATTTTGTATTCATTTTTGTTTCAGTTTTAGTTATTTTAGTACATTGTTTAAACTAAATGAGAAATGTTGCCTTAGCAACTAGTGGAAATAAGTTAAGATATATTTAATTTTTTAATCTTTTATTTATTTTTATTATTTTATTGGCCTGTGATGCATTCTGGATAGGTAATGTTGTTCTTCTGCTCTTTGCTCAGTGTCGGATGCTGTGTAAGGACATTACAGCTGAGACCATGTACGACGTGCTCCACGACATCGAGTATCGGCGGAAATGGGACGCGAATGTCATCGAGACGTTCGACATCGGCAAACTGACGGTCAATGCAGATGTTGGCTATTACTCCTGTAAGTACTGCCACTGTGCAGCGTTAGTCTTTAAAAATCAAATGCAATTTACTTTGCGTTTATGAAATGAACATCAGCTGACTGATGGTTTTATGAGATGTTGCTCATGCTAAGCGTTGATCCTTTTTAGGGAAGTGTCCTAAACCGCTGAAGAACCGCGATGTCATCACCCTGCGCTCCTGGCTGCCCATGGGAAATGATTACATCATCATGAACTACTCTGTCAAACACGCTGTGAGTGATGCTGTTTTAGTTTAGTGTCATTGATGTACTACTTTATTATACTTTATTATGTTTTCTAAAATGTTATAATATGCAAATGAAATATGAAATGAACTTTTGATAAGTCTAGGTTCAAAATTCTTGTTTGGTTTTGTTGTCATATTAGAGTTTATCACTCCATAAATGAGATAATACTGTCAGCAGACAGAAAAATAGATTTTTACCACAGTGTGCATGATATATGCAGAATATAGAGAGGAATAAAACTCTCTCAACCAAGTTTTGGCTCCTGAATTGGAGAAACAAACTTGTTTCCTATAAAAATGTGCATTTACGCCATGTTTTTAGGAAAAAAGTGTTGTATAAATCAGTGTGAATGATATATGAACAAACCCCTCTGTAAAAACTTTCAGAATATAGAGAGGAATAAAAGTCTAAGTTTTGGTGTATGTAAGTGCTGCTGAAGTGGAGAAACAAACTCACTGCCTTTAAAAATTTGCGTTTTCGCCATGTTTTTAGGAATAAAGTGTTGTATAAATCAGAGTGAATGATTTATGAACAAACCCTTCAGTAAAAACCTTCAGAATATAGAAAGGAATAAAACTCTAAGTTTTGGTGTATGTAAGTGGTGCTGAAGTGCAGAAACAAACTTTTAAAGATGTACTGTACTTGAAATCTACAGGTGCAAATAGATAAAGTGCAATATAATAATCACTTAAATGTGTTTTTTGGAACTTTTATTTCAGCTAGTCTGAAATAACACTTTCAGAGAACTGTGATCCTACAAATGTTATTCAATTACTGAAATGTTAACTTAAAATCTCAGGCGGACTTCATGTAAATGTTTGTTTAAAGTTCGGCAATGGGTGTGCTGTTCTGTTCGTGATTGAGTGTGCAGCGCTGCATTGATTCTTCTGTACGGTTCAGTAGTGACGTGTGTCTGTGTGACCGTCAGGACAGTAATGATTCTGCTGCTAACGATCTTCTGATCGTTACTAATGATGTGATAATGGCCTGTGTTGACTACAACAGCTGGAGCGTGTCACTGTGATTCTATACAGATGTGCGTGCACACGCATGCGTGTGTCTCTCATAAAGTTGTGGAATCTGTAGTCACATGATCAGACTGGTCTGCTGCAGCTCCACACTACATTGTTCTGACTGTCATCACTGAGAGAGAAAGAGAGAGTCACATATTGGTTTATCTCTGTTCTTCTCATTGTCCATCACACACACTGACACAAACTCACTCACACACAGAGGCCTGAGTGTCTTTTTGATCATTATGGGATGTAAAATGAGAGCTCATAGTGTTCCTGTAACCATAGTGATGCACTACTGAGTGTCATTCCAGTCTGATCTGTTGATTGATTGATTGATTGATTGATTTTGTGTGCGTGTGTTTCAGAAATATCCTCCTAAGAAGGATCTGGTGCGAGCCGTTTCCATCCAGACGGGATATTTGATCCAACACACTGGCCCCACCAGCTGCACCTTAACATACCTGGCACAGGTGGACCCGAAAGGTACACACACACTTAATTTTCTTTCTTTTTTTTTTTTTTAATTTGAATGTATTTGTATTATTTAACTTAATATGTGTTAATCATTTTTAATTTTAACTGGTTAATTTTATTTTAGTAATTTATTTTAAGTTTTTTTTTAACCATATTCTTCCATTGATTATTATTTGTTCATTTATTTTTGTACTTTTATACTATTATTTTATACTTTATTTATTTTAATTTACATTTTTATTGTTGTATTTTTCTATTACTTTTATTTATTTTAATCACATTTTTTACTTTGTTGAATTTTTACATTGTTTTACTTTGACTGAGCTCGATCTATAGCCCTGAATCAAACGCTTTATTCTAAACTAGATCTTTCCTTGTCTCTCTCAGGTTCTCTTCCCAAGTGGGTTGTTAACAAGTCTTCCCAATTCTTGGCGCCTAAAGTGAGTAAAGAGTGCAGTAGTTCACTCCATCTTTACACTCGTTTGTTCCTGCACTTGTTTGTCCTGCTCTCTGAAGGTTATTTGTTCTGTAGCTCTTCATCTGTTCTTCATTCCTAACACAATTAACCCTAAAAACACACGGAATGACAGACATGAGTGTGTGTGTGTGTGTGTGTGTGTGTGTGTGTGTTAAAGTAGGTCATCAGTTTGAAACGTCACAGAGTGAAAGAACAGATGATTGATTAATTGATAAATAAAGAGACACTGAGTGACCGAAGAAACTGTGAAATATTAAACACGCGCTGACATCATGACCACAATCATTTCAACAGCATCACTGCAATTGTGATGAATCATAAAGTCAGACATTAATGCCGGATGTTCAGCTTTAGTAAATAAAGTTTTACTGGAATTGAAGTGATTTTAGAAAGAGCAGAAGAAAGACTACAGAAGTGAAGCAACAGATGATACAAACAACTATTCTGAGACGTCGGTGAGACAAAGAGCTCCAGTGTGTGTAAATGTGTGTCTGTGATTAAATTAGTGTCTGTGTGTGTGTGTGTCTGGATGAATACAAACGCTCTTTAGTTTCAGTCCTCTGTTAATTAAGAGGCTAATATCAGACAAGGCTGTGACGTACTGACAAAAAAAAAACGTATCTTAATATTTTTAGGGATTTTGTTGATATGCGTGTTTTTACACTCACAGATAATTTTATTAATGTTTTTAACTAAATTTTTACCATAATTTGTATTATTTATTTAATCAAAACTTCAGTTTATTGTAATCATTTTTATTATTTATTTTTTTTCAATATTTATGTTTTATAATTTAATGTAACCAGTTTTTGTTTGTTTTAAAAATATTAATCTACTCTTATTATTTTTCCTTTTTTTTTTGTTGTTTTTTTGTATTCCATTTTATTTTGTATTTTAGGTGGATGGTAGTTTTTACTTTACTCAAGTAAATGTAAAAAGTACCTGTAGTTTATCAGAGTGCTTTTCTGTGGACAACTTTACTTGCATAATGTCATACTTTTTACTGCACTACATTTCATAAAAAGTTGTTGTTTGTTGTACCTTTAATACTTAAGAACATCAGAAAAGTAGTACTTTCTTGTACTCAAGTAAATCTTTGAATTACTTTTAGAGTGTAAGTAAGAAAGTATTAAATGATAATTAATACGAAATGTAGTGCAGTAAAAAGTACAATATTATGCTTTAAAATGTTAAGTAAAGTTTTCTAAAGATAAACACTCTGATAATGTACAGACACTTGAAAAGTACTTTTACAGCAGAGTAAAAATACTTCACTACTGTCCGCCTCTGTATTTTAGTTATTTAAATAGCACTATTGATTTAAATATTTATTTATAAAATGTATTTATTAATATTTATTTATATAATAATAATAATAATAATAATAATACAAGTTTTCATTGTTTATTAACTGTTTTATTTTTAAAAATGTTTTTTTAAAATAGAATTCTTTCATTTTAATATTTATTGTAATTTTTTATTTTTTTTTATTTGTAATGTTAACATAATTTTTCTTGTGTATTTAACTTTTCTTCTAGTAAAAAAATCTACTTTTATGATTTTTTTTTTTTATGTATTAATTTGAATCTAATTTTCCTATTTTTAAAAATGTTTGTAATTTCTCATAACATCAGTGCATGTATGTGTCTCAGGCAATGAAGCGCATCAGTAAAGCGTGTCTTCGGTATCCCGAGTGGAAGCAGAAGCACAGTCCAGGTTTTAAGCCGTGGTTGTTTCCGGAGCAGAATCCGCTGTCCAACATCCCGCTGTCCGAAATCTCCATCCAACACGCCGAATCGCTGGAGAACATCGACGAGAGCTCACTCAGCGAGAGCAAAGACGAGCGTGCCGAACACAGCGACGACGAGGGAAACA
This sequence comes from Labeo catla, assembly GCA_012976165.1. Classification (NCBI taxonomy): domain Eukaryota; kingdom Metazoa; phylum Chordata; class Actinopteri; order Cypriniformes; family Cyprinidae; genus Labeo; species Labeo catla. The sequence goes on along the minus strand of VONZ01001436.1, from coordinate 119,382 downwards.
ACTGACACACGTCCATGTGAGCGGTTCTGAGCTCCATTCCCTGTCAGAGCAGCCCAATGAAGTGCTGAATCCAGATAAATTTGGTTACACAGATGTAAATGATTTTGAATTATGATGATGTGATTTCTGATCCCTGACCTTATGCACGCATGCAGTTTGTCTCCAGACACACAGAGGGCGCCGATGTCGATCTGCTGTACGACACTAGAATTCAATGAATGAATGAATGTAGTAAAGAAGAATTAAAAACAAATTACTGCCTGTGTTTTTTGGAGCTCTGCCTTGTGTCTTTTGTTTATTACAACAAAAACTACTAGAGACATCGCGTCGACAGGAAAATGTGTTTGCAACACACTTGAGTTATTTAAGTGAAAACATGGGGAAAGATTACTTTGACCTTCTGACCTTCCATTTCACAATGAGCAACATGACATCAGCTGAGAAAGAAAGTTGTGAAAGGGGCAAAGGTAAAAGTACATTTCTCAGAATTTTTCAATAAGCACATATCTTTTCACTCAAAATTAACACTGAATTATGTAACCCCAGCTATATAATCACTTTAAAATATTTATTACAATATATACTGATAAATGTAAGATTGAATGGTATGAGATGACTGGATGCTTTCAACTGATTTCCTATTAAACTGTCAGCAACTGAACTGCAGCTCAAATATGGTGAATTAAACTACAAACTCCATCATAAAGCACAATGTTTCCATCCAACATGTATTTTGAGCTGCAGCTCGTCATATTAATGGAGTGTTTCACTAGTTAGCAGTAAACCGGTTACCACACCTCAATATGGAGTAGATTTGTGTTGGATGTTATCTTTGGAATGAAAATGTTGGTATTTTATTTATAAACATTATACCTTTTCTGCTTATTTTAGTTAATGTCATCAAACTAGCGTGCTAAGCCAGTAGTAGTACTGACAGTGTTGTGTAAACATGACTGAAGACGCGAAAAGAGGAACGGATGAACCGAATCAATTGAGTGAGTCGTTTACGCTGGAACCGCTCTGACTGATTCAAACTCCTGACTTCGATCATTCATTTCAAACGATTTACTAGCAAAAAACTAATCAAATTAAAAGAGCCACTCATTTTTGAATTTCGACATCGCGTGTAATGATTTTAAGAAGCACGTTTAGTGATTGGTGAATCGGAACTTCGATTTAGATCGGAAATTTTCGTATCGCGAATGGTTTGATTTAGATCGGGACTTCGAAGTGGGTTCGCGAATTATATCTCGAATTGAACGATTCGCAATCCGCGCTCCGAGTCCTGACCTGAAATGATGGTTCGCGAATCATTATTAATATCGGTACTTTAGAGCGCGGATCGCGATTCATTTGATTCAGATCGGGATCGACTTCGGAGCGAGTTCGCGAATCATTCCGTGCACTGAATGATTCGCGATCCGCGCTCCGAGTCCTGATCTGAAATGATGGTTCGCGAATCAGTTGATTTACATCGGAACTTCGGAGCGGGTTCGTAAATATTTTGATGCAAATGGGTACTTTGGAGCGCGGATGGCGAATGATTTGATTCAGTTCGGGACATCAGAGCGGGTTCGCAAATCTTTTTTCTGATTTCTTAATTTTTATTAAACCTTAGAAAACATCAAACCATTAATGCAGAACCGTTATAAAAACGAAAAGAAAAAATAAACAAAGAAAGCATACATAAATACAAATCCTTTAAGAAAATTAACCCTGGTTTTACTAGTAAAAGTGTTTTTTTACTATAGTAAAATGTTTTGGGTTTTTTTGTTTAATCACAGTTTACTAAAAATACCATGGTTAAACTATGGTTAGTGTAGCACAGTTACTAAATAAATAAATAAATCCTTGAAAATCAAAAAAGTAGTGTTTAAAAAGTCCTGGATATTTATTTTACAGTATCTGTATGAATCCTGCCACAAACATTTCTGATTATTATCAGTGTTGAAAACAGTTGTGCTGCCAAGTATTTCTGGAAACATGATACACTATCATTCAGTAGTTTATAAATTAATACTTTTATTCATCAAGGAAGCATTACATTGATGAAAAGTGCCAATAAAGACATTTAATGTTCCAAAAGATTTATATTTCAAATAAATGGTGTTGTTTTGAAATTTCTACTTATCTGTGAATCCTGAAAAATAATACGTATCACATTTTCCATAAAAATACTTGATAATAATTAGAAACGTTTCAGAGAAAACACAAAACAATTCAGCTGAGCAGAAACTCATTCACTCAGACTATGACGAGTGTTTGTGCTGCACACGCTCAGAAGATTGACACAAACACACACACACACAGAGACAGAGTGATGCAGCAGCTCTGGTGGTCTGACTCAGAACCCATCCACACACACACACACACACAGATGTGTTGTCATGGCAGCCACGTGTGGAGTCCCTGTGCTCCAGCAGTCTGATCACATGACCTCACTCACACACCTGACATTCTGTGTTTTTACTTACAAAACTGTTTACAGAAGTGAGATCAATATGAGAAACACTCTCTCTGAGGATGTTTGATGACATCTACAAAAGAAAAAATGATTCATAAATACACTGAAATAAACACTGGTGCAGAAACAGTTTTCACTGTTAAATTTGTTAGTAAATTTCACAAATAATTACAAAGAAACAACAAATGAAAACATTGGAGAATAAATAATTTACAGTTTGCCATATAAAATGGTGTGATCAGTAAGTCATGTCAACCTATGACTTTCCATTTCTTTAATTCAATTAACGTAATTTAACTAGTTTCAACTTCATTATCTAAGTTATACAAGATTTAGACAGACAAGATTTAAAAAATGATTTGAAATGACTTGTACATCCAATTTGATGAAGTATTTGCAGTGTTTGCTTTGTGCAGTTAAAACTGCAAAATTGAAATAGTGAAGAAAACTATAATTTGTTTTATACATATATAACAAATAAATATGAAATAGACAGCAGAACTGACATAGAGTAAATATAATGATGAACAATTTGAAAAACTCATATTTATCCTTCGTTCACTCATCTGTCTGTCTCTGTCTCTCATTCTGTCCATCATGTCAGTTTCTGAGACTCATTATCAGTGTTAAAGAAGACACTAATGAGATCTGATGATGCTGACAGTGAAAAGATCAATCTGACACACACACACACACACACTCCAATGTACAGTTGTGTGTGTTCACTTCCTGTTAGATAACTGTTGTAAGGCCACGTGGACACTACAGTACAGTCAAACCACAAGAAAGTGTTATGTCATGTGACATTATATGTGACCCTGGACCACAAAACCAGTCATAAGTGTCAATTTTTTCGAAATTGAGCTTTATACATCATCTGAAAGCTGAATAAATAAGCTTTCAATTGATGTATGGTGTGTTGGGATAAAAGAATATTTGGCTGAGACACAACTGTTTCAGTATATGGAATCTGAGGGTGCAAAAAAACAAAATATTGAGAAAATCGCCTTTAAATTTGTACAAATTAAGTTCTTTGCAATGCATATTACTAATCAAAAAAATAAGTTTTAATATATATATACAGTAGCAAATTTACAAAATATCTTCATGGAACATGATCTTTACTTAATTTCCTAATGATTTTTGGCATAAAAGAAAAATCTATAATTTTGTCCCATACAATGTATTTTTGGCTATTGCTACAAATAAACCCCAGCGACTTAAGACTGGTTTTGTGGTCCAGGGTCACATATGATGACGGGCCATTCTCAGAAAACAGTATCATTCGTTTGTCCATAATCCATAATAACGCTTCCTCCAGTGAAAAAGTCCAGCTCCTGTTGTCTCTCACATAAAAATCCAGCCACATATTGGCTTGTGAACGGTGCTTGATCTGTGCAGATTTCTCTCCTGATTCAGACCAGACCACTTTTGCACTGGAGGAAGTGTTATTATGGATTATGGACTCAGTGTATTTTAGTTAAAAACGTCTTGATGTATTTGTTTCAGATTTTGTGTTCTCGAGATGTGAACTGATGGACTGGAGTGGTGTGGATTACTTGTGGATTATTGTGATGTTTTTATCAGCTGTTTGGGCTCTCATTCTGACGGCACCCATTCACTACAGAGGATCCGTTGGTGAGACACTGATGGAATGACACATATTTTACAAATGTGATAAACAAACAAACTCTAATCTTGGATGGCCTGAGAGTGAGCACATTTCTGGGTGACCCGTTCTTTTAATGATTATCTGGTGAAGACTCCAAGCACACAAATCCGGATTCAAATCAACACAAATCACTAAATATCCTGGTGATTCACCTCTTAAGAAAGCATTTCGTTTTAGGCACACACACACTCTTCAGCCTCCCACAGCACAAACAGATGATGTGAGCTGTTGAAGCGCCCACACGAGGCATCCGAGCCGCTCGCCTGCTAGACTCTGACTCACTCTCATCCTACACTATTGTCTACTACTTAATATCTGTTTATGAAGCAAACAGCTGACAATTAAACATTTCACTGCAGCCTCTGTTCAGTCTCATAGTTTAAATGACGTCTACTAAACTGAACATGTGCAGTGTATGATGTACAGTGTGCACACTATGAAGGGAACACCTGGATGACATATTACAAAATGTACAGCGTCCAATAATGCAATGTGGCTGGCTTGTGACCAATTAGGTGTGCTTATGCACAAAAAAGATTAAAAATGCTACGTTTTTCTATTTCTGAGAATAAAACAGTCTGAAATAAACATGCACTGTAAAAATGAAAATAATGCAGCGTGCTACTATTTGAAATAACCGCATATTGCATGCTAAATCCAGCAGTAGGCATTATGCTGTGCAGTATGCTGTATGCTGTTCTGTCATGGCACAGGTTCATATTCACTCACAGTCCTGTAGCGCCGCCTGTCGGCCAACGTGTGTAATACTACTGTTAGAAACGCATTCAGTTACATAACTCATAAATAAAACTACAATGTCCATAAACACCAGAATATATCAGAATATTAAATATAGATTTTTCCCATTCATAAGATTAAAACGTAGAAAGTAATTTTTAATTACATTAAGAGTAAAAATATATAAATTATAACGATTAAATAAATAAATATTTTAAATGTTTTTGTACATTTCATTGACAGAAAAAAATAAAGAGTATATAAAATCGATAAATATAAATTATATATAGAAAATAACTACATATTTTAAAGAAATGATATACAATATATGATATATAATTAATAAATAACATAAAATAACATATATGATATAAATGCAGTCTTTTTGTACGTTTTATTTGATACAGGAGTAATATATATATATATATATATATAATTAAAATGATCGATTTGTCTTTTACGCCAAAAATCATCAGGATATTAAGTAAAGATCTTTCTTAATGAAGATATTTAGTACATTTCCTACCATAAATATATAAAAACTTATTTTTTGATTAGTAATATGCATTGCTAAGAACTTCATTTGGACACCTTTAAAGGCGATTTCCTCAATATTTTGCATTTTTTTGCACTCTTCCAGATTTTCAAGTAGTTGTATCTCGGCCAGATATTGTCCTATCCTAACAAACCATAAATCAATAGAAAGCGTATTCGTTCATATAATTAACTGACCGTTGTGACTGGTTTTGTAGTCCAGGGTCACAGATAATTAATAATAATAATTAATATTAATTAATGAATGTGTTTTTGTACATTGAATTGATACATAAATAATAATAAAAAAAACCTAAAATAAATCATATATAAAAACAAACAAACAAATAAAAACAAACAAACAAACAAACAATAGCTGTTTTTAATGTTGATTGAAAGCAATGCAGGGGCATCTCTTTAACCTTGTGTGTTACTTTCCTCCGCGCTGCGCGGCATGGACCAATCAGAGTCGAGTGTGAGAATTTGATGAGGATTTGAAAAAATGAACTTTTTAAATTCACAGAGCGAATATGTATGCCAGCCAACAATCCTTATAGGTTATACTTTTTAAATGATTACACTTATATTAATTATAGAAATGTGTCTAAGCAGACAAGCGCGTCGTGAGGTTCCACAGTGTTTGCATGCTCTGGGCCGCCCACCGAACAATGTGACCGTTGTGTATCATAGCAACCGCCATTAGCGGTATTTGCCGCCCTGAGTGTCGCGTCGCGTCGCGTCAGTCGCTTGCTGTGGAGTTTCACGCGCTTATGTGACGCGCCGCCTACGGAAGTTTCTTACAGGCTTTTACTGAGAGTTTCAGTGGATTGGAGCGTCTGACGGGCACTGACTAACATACAACCATCCGGAGAAAAACAACAACAACCGGAGCGATAAAAACACGCTTAAGTTCTGCCACAGACGAGTCTGTAAGTGTGTAACTCATTCATATGAATCAGAGAGATTGTTTGTGAGTTTACGTTTAGTTTGTCGAACTCTTGCGCGCGTTTTGCGCGTTTTTCAGTCAGTAAGCGGAATTTACTCAGACACGCGTCGATGATTTTATCAGGACAAGCTCGGGCAAATCTCGGTACGTGATTCTCCTGCAGCCCCACAGACACGAAAAACTCTAAACATCCATACTATTTTAAAAATAGACTTTCCAGGTCTTTATAACGGGACATTTCTGTAGTGAATATAGATTATATGTCATTTCAGTAACCCTCAGAAATATTTCATCGGTTAGAAATCACACTGCAAATGGAAATCCTTGAGTCAAAAGTGTAAGAAAAGACCGTGAGGCTGTCGGATTATTTTCTGATTTACATTTCGGTAGTTTTCTGTCAGTTTTCAGTCTCTCTCTTGGTATTTCTGTCTTTCTCTCTTTTCCTCTCTGTTTTTCTGTCTCTGTCCCTCAGCTTTTCTGTCTTTGCCTCTTTCTGTTTTTCTGTCTGGTTGCTCAGTCGCTGGAATGTTTGTCTCTTAACCCGGTAAATGCTCAGTAATTGTGTGTGTGTGTGTGTGTGTGTGTATGGCAAGCCGTTTTAACATTTGATCATTTTAAATTTACATTTCTGTGGTAATTATATGTTATTAACCAACAACATACAGGAGCGAGACGGATGTACTTCTCTGAGGAAACCACATAGAAAAGAATCAGTCTTTTCTAAACAAACACACAGAAAACATATTTTTGTAAACATTTTGTAAACAAAGTAGCCTAATTTGTTTGTTGGTCATTGTACCAGTGACCTCTGATGACAAGATGGAGCTTAGACGCCTATTTTATTGTTATTATTTCCTTTTTTTCCTCCAGTCAAAACAATAAATATCATATCAGGGCTGTACCGTAACTTTTTTGCATACTGGTGATACAGACTTTGAATGTCTGTTACTAGAAAGAACAGAATAGTTACTAGTCACTATTGAAATTGAAAGTACTAGTATCTAATGAATAAGTACCAGTATCAAATAAGTACTAGTATCTAATGCATAAGAACTAGTATGTAATAAATACTAGTGTGTAATAAATAAGAGCTAGTATCTATTTAATAGGTAAGAGTATCTAATGAGTAAGTACTAGTATCTTAAAAATAAGTGTGAGTACCTAATGAATAACTACTAGTACATATAAATTATGTACTAGTCACATCTGGAATACATACTAGTTAAACTGAATAGTTCATATCTCAATGACAGATTCCCATAGAAGTCAATGGCAAAAAAATTACATTTGTTGCTAGAAAGAACAGAATAGTTACTAGTCACTACTGAAATAAGTACTAGTATCTAATGAATGAGTACTAATATCTATTTAATAGGTACTATCTAATGTATAAGTACTAGTATCTAATGTATAAATACTAGTATCTAATGTATAAGTACTAGTATCTAATAAATAAGAACTAGTATCTAATAAGTAAGTACTAGTATCTTTTTAAAATGTACTAGTACCCAATGAATAAGCACTAGTAGCTGAAGAATAAGTGCTAGTTCTTAATATAAAATATACTAGTATCTAAAAAATAAGTACTACTAGCATGAAAATAGATACTAGTATGACTAAAGTTCACACCAAGAACAATAATGATAACTATAAATGCAACAAAGCTTTATTTGCGTCCACACCAGTGAGCTATAACTGTTTTTGTTGCACTTACATGACTTCAACCAAAGTAAATCTAGTGCAAACGCTCTGATTTATAATAGATAATAAAACATTTTATTGTTCATGGGGTGTAAAAAATTGTTCTGAAAGTGATCCCAATGATATCGTTCCCCTGTATCATTATCTTTATAGTCCTGGTGTGAACTCTGCTATTGTCTTAAATTTGAAATTATTTTTAGAATGCTATCGTTGGTGTTTTGGTGTGAACTGGCCTTTATAGAGTAAATGTTAAAATGGCTTGCCACAAGTGTGTGTGTTCCGATGCACTTGTTAAGCATGAAGGAAACACTATAGTGTGTTGAAGTGAGTCTAACAGCACTAGGTATGTATAACGTGTGTGTGTGTGTGCGTTTGAGGGATGTGGTCTCAAACCACAGGATTTCACAGGCGTTGTGGGTCGACTAATAGACTTCTTAAAGAGATACAGCACTAACACTAGCGACTACAATCATGCTCTGCATGCACAGGACGATTTCAGTTCCTTTAACGCTCATAATAGAGATCTGTGTGAGGTGTGTGTGGAGGGGTTAACTAGTCCTGTGATGTGGCTGGAATGTTAATCAGGTTGATGTTTGTTGTAAACACTGAAGCGGCTCAGTCTAGCGTTTCTTTCAGCGAATGTTCCTCAACGCTTCCAGTTCCCTGTGAGTTTATGACCAATTTGTTTTGTTACATCAGTGTTTAATCAAATTTTTTTATATGCAACTATAAAGCAGCAGATGATCTGACTTGGGTAATAAATGGCTGATTTTAGATAGAATTAGGTGATTAGTTTGCTGATTAACAGAAGTGCTAGTTCTCGTTTCAGTTCCAGTACCTACTAACAGTACTATCGATGGGTAATAAACATCTTATTTGCCATCACATTTGCTGTCTAAAACTATCAGTCATGAATACTTCAGCCAAAAATGAAAATCTGATATAAATGTGCTCATCTTCAGGCCATCCAAGATATGGATGAGTTCCTTTCTTCATCAGATTTGTAGAAATGTCATAACGGATCCTCTGCAGTGAATGGGTGCTGGCAGAATGAGAGTTCAAACAGCTGATAAAAACATCACAGTATTTCACAAGTAATCCACACCACTCCAGTCTATCAGTTAACGTCTTGAGAAGACAAAAGCTTTAAAGTTCAGATCTCTTTTGGCTTGTAAACAGTGTTTGATCTGAGCAGGTTTCTCTGAAGGATTCTCTGGAGTGGATTATTGTGATGTTTTTATCAGCTGTTTGGACTCTCATTGTGACGGCACCCATTCACTTCGAATTGGATGGCCTGATGGTGAGCAAGCCGTTCGCTGGTTGATAATGTTTATTGATGCTTGCAGGCATATAAACATCTCTTGAGCGAGTTCTCGAGTTGCTGGTCAAAACTTCACACCATTTGCGTTTTTGTGTGACTTTGTAAGCTTGTGCCAGTAAGATGTTAACCACAACTTAGACGCTTGTTTTCGGTATTCATCCTGTTTCAGTCTAATGTGTTGTTCTGAGCAGAATGTTTTATAGAGGCTGTGAAGTGTTTCATGGCCTTTAATTGCACAGCAGTGTTATTTCTCCTCCTCGTGGTTTTTTTGGACTAAATGTGTGTGTGAAGGCTGACATATGCTGCTTTTTAGGCTGTATACAGTGGTAGGATGGCTTCCGTTTGTGACTCACGTTTTCTACTAAGATGGGGTTTTCGAACTGGAGGCCGTAAGACTTTGGTAGGGGATCTAAGAAAACTTTGAGAGGCTTTATTTATTTATTTTTAGGGCTGCCTAAGTTGTTGTGTGCACATGAGATGTATTAAGTAAATATTTTTAACATAATTGTTTTTTTTTATATGCAACCCTGGACCACAAAAGCAGTCATAAGGGTAAATTTTTTTGAGAAAATAGCCTTTAAAGTTGTCCAAATTAAGTTCTTAGCAATGCATATGTGACCCTGGAGCACAAAACCAGTCTTAAGTATCACGGGCATATTTGTAGCAATAGCCAAAAATACACTGTATGGGACAAAATTAATGAATTTTCTTTTATGCCAAAAATCATTAGGATATTAACTAAAGATCATGTTCCATTTTGTAAATTTCCTACTGTAAATATATGAAAACTTAATTTTTGATTAGTAATATACATTGCTAAGAACTTCATTTGGACAACTTTAGTGATTTTCTCATTATTCACATATATGTACATTCACTAAATGTAATATTTAATTCCGCTTTCTACAAAAGGTCAGAAATCAAGACATTAATTGCGGTTATATACATTTTTTTTATTTTTCTTGTAATTATTTATTTTTAAACTGGGGGCCACAAAATTTGACAAAAAATATTATTTATTTATTTATTATTTATTTATTTTTTATATTTAATGTAATTTGTAGGGCTGCCAAAGTTAATAAGTGCACTTAAGATATTAATTCAATATGTTTAACATAAATGTTTTAATGTTTGTGTTCGCTACTTTTTTCTCATAATTTACTTTTTAAAAATATTTTCTAAAATAAATTCTTTGTGCAAAAAAATTTAGTTTTAGTATAATGACAATGTAAAAGCCAATTCTTTAATTTTTGAAAACAATTATTTGATTAAGTTTTTTAAATATTAAATGTAATATTTTCCTCACACAGTATGACTGGATTTTGACACAAAAATATAATGTTAAAAAAATGATCAAAAGGGGATCATTGTATATGGGTGTCCTTACTAAGATGTCTTCATCTGCTTGTATTTTTGTCAGCATAGATGCATCCTATAATATCCACCAATACTGTGCATTTAGCTACTGTAGTCTACAAATACTATCTGATTTAATTTCATCTTCTGCTTCCTTTAAACGGTCTCTTGACGTACACAGAGTCTGATGTCTCAGGTTCAACTGTTGATACACTCAGAGGTCAAAGGTCATGGGCTGAATAACCATGACAGTCAGTCAAATGCAGGAGGGGTGAGACTGAGTCATGAGTGTGTGTGCAACTGTGTGTGTGTGTGTGTGTCAGCTTTAGTGAGGATTTGAGAATTTCAGTACCAACGTGAGTTCACAATCCCAAACACGCTGCTTGTTTCACTTCTCACTAACCGCTTTCTCGCCCTCCGTCACATACGAGTAGAGAGTTTAGAAAGACAAGACCTGTTCAGAAATGAATGATCAGTAGTGGTGCTCAAAAGTTAAACGCTAGTGATGAAACCTCTATCCTAAGTCAGGGCTCTACAGTGCGACCATTTTAGTCAAACTACTGTGTGCGACTATGAAAAAATATTTAGGAGCAGCAGTGCGACTGGCCCGATCAGCATACTTGCGTTTGCGCTGAGGGGAAATTCAAAGCTTTGAGTAACGTGTCACAGACATATCTCACCAATCCTTTCATGAACAAAGTGTAAATAAGAGATTGACTGTGCAGTGCAGAGAGCTTCATTCATTATAATGAAACTTTGTGAGACTTCGATGAACTAAGATGAGTGACAGCTTTTAATAATCTTTAAGTCTGACTATAACACTATTGCCTGATTTTGCTCTATTTCTTCAAAAATAGTCACAACTGAGCCACTGCGCATCTCCATTTAAACACAGCAGTGTTTCGTTTATGAATGAACGTGCGTTTTTAAACGAATCTAGTGAGTCAATGATTCAATTTCCCATTCATAAAGACTCTCACTTGCTTTATTCCTGAATGAATCAGCCGTTTGAACGAATCAAATGAATGAATGATTCAGTAATTAAATCAGTGACTTGCTGCCACCTACTGGCAGATTTAGTTTCATTTTTAAAGAATCTTTTCAGTTATTTAAATCATTTAATATTTCTATATTCAAAATGTTATATTTAAAACATTAATCTCAACATGAATTTATGAATTTGATTGCACTCGTGCCACCTCTGAGCCTCATTAAACATATGAAAATACACCTACAAGACACTTTTGTGTTCTTCTGTGCACCTCTGTAGTACAAATTAATTTTGTTAATGGATTTAATTTTATTGGTAACTTATTCTTATTCTGTTGTTTTAATTAGAAATTTTAAAAAGCTTAAAATATATATTTTTACATTTTGACATAAAAGATGACATACTTGTAATAAAGTTAGAATAATGCCATTACAAAGGTAAAAACAAAATTCCCCTGTAAATCACTTTAAGGACTCAAATATCCCCTCGTAATGAAAAGGCTAATTTTTGATCAGATTTTTTGATTATTGATTAGAAGGTGCTCCTGAAATTTTAACTGTGGTCCTAAATTTTTTAAGTAAAGCAAGCGTAGAGCCCTGTAAGTAAAGTTTTTCTTTCTCAGTTAGCATTTTAAAGGAGACGTCCACTTCCAGAACAACAATTTACAGAACAACCCCCTTGTCATCCAAGATGTTCATGTCTTTCTTTCTTCAGTCATAAAGAAATTGTTTTTTGAGGAAAACATTTCGGGATTTTTCTCCATATAATGGACTGATATGGTGCCCCGAGTTTGAACTTCCAAAATGTAGTTTAAATGCGGCTTCAAACGATCCCAAATGCAGTTGTAAACGATCCCAGCCGAGGAAGAAGGGTCTTATCTAGCAAAACGATCGGTTATTTAATTTTCATTAAAAAAAAATACCATTTAAATACTTTTTAATCTCAAACGCTCGTCTTGTCTTTCTCTCCCTGAACTCTGTGTATTCTGACTCAAGACAGTTAGTGTATGTCGAAAAACTCCAATCGTATTTTCTCCCTCAACTTCAAAAATCATTTCAGAATCATCCTACATCACTGCAGAAGAACAGACACAGTGTTTACAAAGTGAACATGCAAAGAAGACCCTTAACAAAAAAGGTAAAACAGACGATTTTGAAGTTGAGGGAGAAAATACGATTGGAGTTTTTCGACATACCCTAACTGTCTTGAGTCAGAATACACAGAGTTCAGGGAGAGAAAGACAAGACGAGCGTTTAAGGGTTAAAAAGTATATAAAATTGCAATTTTTTTTAGAAAGTAACCAATCCTTTTGCTAGATAAGACCCTTCTTCCTCGGCTGGGATCGTTCACAACCGCATTTGTGATCGTTTGAAGCTGCATTTAAACTACATTTTGGAAGTTCAATATCGGGGCACCAATGAAGTCCATTATATGGAGAGAAATCCTGAAATGTTTTCCTCAAAAACCATAGTTTCTCTATGACTGAAGAAAGAAAGACATGAACATCTTGGATGACAAGGGGGTGAGTACATTATATGTGAATTGTTGTTCTGGAAGTGGACCTATGGATGGAAAAACAGTCATGGCAATAAGTATACAAAACGCAATGATTATTTATATAGTCAATTTTATAAATAGTGTGCGTTACTAGTAAAATCTGTATGCTGTGTAAAAACAATGTTGAGGAGATCATAAGCTGTTTATTGGCATAATTGTGGAGTATTCAGTGACTACAAACTCAACCATACTATGTTTTCACTTTAAGACGTGCAGCAGGCCTGTATTTATATCATCATCTTTTTTTATACTTGTTATGACCTTAAACTACAAGTTACAGTTTAGACTCCTCTATATTTGGTTAGTTTGTGCTTTGGATTGGGATTCGTGTTCAGATGAGCTGCTCTCATTTTTGTTTTTTCTGTTCATGGTGTTTCTGCAAACACACGTGACCTGAAGATTCAGTCATGAATGTGGAGCGTCTAGTTTTCCACCGCTGACAGGGATATTCATATGTGTGAGTGTTGGGTTTTAATTATACATGCAAATCTCTTTCTTAGACAACAGCATGTATTGTGTGTTAGAGAATATCTCTTTAAGTCTTTTTAGTTTTTCTCGTTGAAATGGACTGTTTTACCCAGTTCACAAACACACACCCTGCCGTTTCACACTTTGAAGTGTTTGTTTGCATTTAACAGATGCACTTCCTGGTAAAATGATACAGTTCTTTTTAAATGAGGAAGCATCTAAAAACTCAGTTTGATTGTTGATCTGTGTGGGAGTTTGATTTGCTTACTGCTTTTAGTTATTATATTAATAATACATTTGAGCATTAAACTTGTAAGAGAGTTTCAGCCAAACAGATCATCTTAAGACCTCCTTGATATCTGATGATGATTTCCTGATATGAGCTAATTATAACTCAAAGAGGAGGAAGTGCCTTTGGCTGAAAATGATTCACGAGAGTTTCACGTGAAGCACATGAAGCGTTTGGAATGTTCACTTTTACAGTAACCTGAATATGAAACACGCACTCATCTTGACGTCGGTCATGTGATGATCCTACGACGAGTTTCTTCAGTTTAAATGTCTGAATGCGATTCATCAGGTCTGTTTAACAACTCAGATGTAACTTTGTGGTTCAGCATTTTTAAGCAACTGCAGTCAGTTGCAGCAGTCGTGTGGGAAAAACGGACACAGCGTTACTAACATTGCTAAATCTTTAAGTGTTGCACCAGTAAACTAGTGTTTAGAGTAAAAGAGCAACTTGTGCTTTTCCCTGACAGGAGATGGTATTATCGATAATGATGTTTGAGGAACCGGTGTTAAAACAGAAAAGGATTGGAGGTGGAAGGAGCAGCTTCTGTTTTTGTGTGTGTGAATGGTGTTTTGTGATGGTGAGGAGTCGAACCGCATGACCAGCGCTCCTCCAGATGGTCTGTCTGTCTGTCTGTCTGTCGTCTGTGGTGGGAACATGAGTGGGTTGAAAGCTTCAGTCGCTCGTTCCAAAACATTTCAGCAGCACAGCTTCGGTATATTATAATGTAGAGTGATTTAGAAATCATGCGTGACGGCTCTTTATAAAGGCATGGTCTATTAATATCTGTAGTTCATCTGACTGATAATGAGCTGGAAAATGATCTTATCTGAGCAGGAACAGGAAATTGCTTGCAGGAAGTGAGTTCTTCTGAAATGTTGCTGTTTTAATGATGTGGGCATTGATATTAGTTTTTGTTTGAGTGTTTTGCTGAGGCTATAAATGTCAGCGTGTCATAATGGAGTAAAAATGGCTTTTACAAGATCTTAAAACGTCTTAATTCACCCTTACACAAATTAAGGCCTGAAAAGGTCTTAAATTAATAAAGTAGTGGCAATGTTGCATGAACTGCAAAAATGAATACCTTCCTTATTTCTGTCTTGCTTTTCAGGAGAGGTATCTGAATGTCCTTAAATCAAGATGCATTTACAAAATAAAGATATAAAATCTTGTTTTCTGAGAAACTGATCAAAATTAATCGGGTTTGCATATCAAAAGTGAACACATGGCATATAAAAACCTTGTTTTCCCTTTGAATTAACTAGATTTTTTGGAGCCTATGGGCAAATATTTTTGATTTGAAACTCACTAAATATTGATTGGTTTCTCATGAAACGAGACTTCTTATGTTTGATCTTAAAATGGCCTACAAAAAGTCTTAAATATACCTTCAGAAAACCTGCAGGGCGTACATATAATGGTCTTGCCATCTGGCGGGTCACTGTTAGGTGCTGCAAAATAGTAAAATGATTCAAATTTCATTTGATTAACAATTTAAGAAATCGCATGAAAAGCATTTGTTTTTTGATAGTAAATTTCTATTAACAAAGAAAAATAAATTAAAATGTTTTAAAATTATTAGTGTTTTTTTTTTAATAAATTAGTACATATAAAAGTTTAATGAATAAAAAAAATAATAATTATTAAAATTTAATTAAGCCATTTGAATAAAATACAGAAAAATGTTAATAAAAATAAAAAACAAAATTTGGTAAACAAATCATACTGATTTCATCAGACTCTTGTATGAGCTACTGTGCATATTGTTGCTCTTGTATTATAAATGTCTTGTGATCTTAGTCTGCTTAAGTAAACATCTCGGATGCCTTAAGTTCTTTTTCTACAGGAATTCCGTGTGTAATTTTCACCACATGTTTTCGTTAGAGTGAAAATATGAGGAACAGAATGACAGCGAGTGTTCATGCTGGTTCAGTTTCGGTAAGAAATGCAGAGTCTCGTGCAGTGTATGACTGCTGATGTTTTCTGTAATGCTGTTCACTGGAGCACTAAAGACACACGTCTCTGTAAAGTGGTTTTAAACTATGGATTGTGAAGAATATTCCCCAAAATGTGTGTTTTTTTTTTTTTAATAAAAAATAATGCAATGGTTTTATGGTCATCAAAATATTTATGGCCAGTAAATTTACCCACCATTTGATATTTACTACTCAATTTTCAATCTTTTTAAATTTAACAAATAAAAATAAAATTCTGATTCACAATAAATAAACAAATAATTAATAAATAAATCAGTTCTGACCCACAATAAATAAATAAAATAAAATTCTGACCCACATCAAATAAATAAATACATTAATAAATAAATAAATAAATAAATAAATTCTAACCCGCAATAAATAAATAAATAAATTCTGACCTACAATAAATAAATAATTCTGACCCACAATGAATAAATAAATAAATAAACAAATAAATAAATAATTTCTGACCCACAATAAATAAAATTCTGACCCACAATAAATAAATAAAAAAATATGACCCACATTAAATAAATAAATTCTGACCCACAGTAAATAAATATATAAATAAATACTGACCCACAATAAATACAAATTCGGACCCACATTAAACAAAACAAACAAACAAACAAATAAATAAACAAATAACATTAAATAAATAAATAAATAAATTCTGACCCATATTAAATAAATAAATAAATAAATAAATTCTGACCCACATTAAATAATAATAAATAAATAAATAATTTAATTATTAATTTTTTTTCATTCTTTTCATTAGACCGTGCGTTCAGTGAATTTCTAATCTTTATAAATCCTAATCAGTCTGATGATCTCTCTCTCTCTCTCAATAGATGATGATTCCCTGACCTCATCCCATGTAGAAGAATTCCTGCAGTGTACGTCCTGCAGCATCGTGTTCCGGTCATGTCCTTCTTCCCGCCGGAGAGTTCCCAGCCTGTTGCCGAGTGGCTGAACGGTCTCCGGCTCGACCAGTACTGCTCGGCCTTCCAGGAAGCCGGACTGGGAACGCTGCGGGAGTGTCAGGATCTAACCTCCGCCCAACTGCAGCAGATGGGCGTGGCTCTGCCCGGCCACAGGAAGCGGATCCTCGGCAGCCTGCACAAGCTCTTCCCCTCGGCGGTGACCATGGAGGAGGACGAGGAGCGAGAGGAGGACAGACCCGTCGCCCGAGAGAGGACCAGATTCAAAATGACTCCAGACGGCGGCACGACAGAAAACAGCGTCGCAGGTAGGCGACCGCCTCCCGTCCCGCCTCGGGTCATGCCCAATCGACCTCCCGTCCCGTTCACGCCTGGATCGGTAACCATGGCGACCGCTTATGACCCCATCGGCATTCCTGAACAAAGGGAAATGCCCACACCTGCTGAACGATCCAAGTCCATCCCGACTCCGAGGCCACGCCCAGAACACCTGTCTCTTAAAGGGCCGGTGCAGCATCTCCAGACGAGTGAGAGGAAACAGTCTCCTGTGTCCCCCACTCCCTCATCCTCTTCATCCTCCTCATCGGAGCGCTTCCACCTGTACGAGCAGTGTTCGTCTCCCTCTCAGGGAGAAGCGGGCGCTCCTCCTCTTCCTCCTAAGAGCTACGCCGTGGGCGTCTCTAAAGAGCCCAGAGATAGCCCGTCACCTCCTCCGGTCCCCTACAGACCCCCCGTTCCACCTCCACGCGCCTCCGTCTGCCCCAGGACTATACATCCCGGAAGCACGTCATCCGGAAGCCCGCCCTTGATCAGGTACAGGATGCACTTTATTTGTTTGGTGTAACTGCTGCACTGTTTAGTATGTAATACTGAATTTTCTTTACCGAAATTGCAGTTTTCATTGATTTTCACACTTAGTAGAATGCGTTTATAATGACCCTGAAATTCAGTATATGAGAATCAAATGCCCCTGAATGAGTTTTTGTCTTGTATTTATATGAAGTTCAGTAGTCTGGCATTTTAGATGGAATATTGTGTGTTTTTTGCTCTGTTTTGCCACAAAAATAGTGAGCGACAAAGTGGTATTTTGTTTCTGAATGAATCAGTGTTTTTGAACAACTCAGTGATTCAGTGATTCATTCATAAAGAGTCACTTGCCTTGTTCCTGAATGAAGCTTTTTAAATGAATCGGTTGCATGAATAATTGAACGACTCACTCTTTTAACACACAAAAAGAAAATTCAAATAAGATTACATTAAATACAATTACTGAAGCATACAACTGAAAATTAACAATTAGCAAATTTAATTTTAAACTTAATTATGTTAATTAGTAGCATGAATTTAATGACTCTGAATTTTATTTTAAGTATTTCATATTATTTATTAATATTATTAATAGTATGTTATTTAATAATATTATTTTATTTTTATTCATTAATAATTGTGTTTTTTTTTCAAATGTAAATACATTATTTTAATTAATAACTGTTAGTTGTATTTATTTAATAATTAATTAATTAATCACATTTATTAATTTAATAATCAACAATAAAAAAAATTCAAATGACACATTTAAAATTTAAACATTTAAAATGCACAGATAATTTTAGGCAAGTTTATTTACATAGAACATTTCACACACAATGGTAATTCAAAGTGCTTTACATATAAAAGGAGTTAAAATAATCACTAAAAAAAATAATAATCACAACAAATAAAAACATAGAATTTAAAAATGTTAAAATGATTTAAAAATGATTTTAAAATGAATTAAAATAGTCAAGAATAAGAATTTCGATGAAATAATGATTGAAATGTAATGAATATGTAATATAGTGCATATATTTATTAAAAATTCTCCTATATTTTGGGTGGTTTTTAAACTGGATTGAGTCACTGATCCAAAATAGCTGGGAAAAATACACCAGCTATGAAACTTTATTTTAGTATTTCTATTATTTAATTAAAAAAATCCTTATGTCTTATAATTTTAGCCTTTTTTGTATGAACATTTGTGATAAACAAATCAAATTTTGCGTGTAAATTTTCTAAACAAAAACATTTTTGAATATTGAAAATTCATATTTTTGACAAAATATGTTGCCAGAAATTTGGTGCATCGCTGCAGTCTGTTTAATGATTTCTGCGTAGAGCTTGATTTTTTTTTTTTTTTTTGAAGAAATGATTTATAAATGACTATTAGACGAAGTATATCATTAATTATGATGTTTTTTTCTGTTTAAAAGTTTGTTAAATTAATGAGTAACACTGCAGAGACTGAGACTGTAGATAAAGTGTGATTGTTTGGTCTTGTGGTTGGTTTAATAGAGCGCAACAGTCTGTTTCAGTAATAAAAACCCATTTATGTTCTCCATAGACGCATTGATTTTTAATGGTGACTTATAAAACTTTATAAGACGGACGTACTGTGAGCTACGAGGTTGTTAATCAATGCTTCAAGCTTCTGTTGAAACCATCAACCCCTATTTTTTTTTAAATAATCAAGTTCAACAGTGGAATTATGGTGAAAAACTACATTACCCATGATTCTGCACAGAAATCTCCACCAGTTTAAATCAGCTGTTTACATCTTTAAGTCCTTTTTTTTTTATTTCTCCATTGTTTTTAATTCAATTATGTAACGTGATTATAGTCTCGTTAAAGCCATGAACATCACAGTCTTGTATCTTTTTAAACAACCCTATTGGCAAAATGAATGGGAAAAGCAATGTTCCACTCTTGCATTTCCTTTATCACGAAGGTAAGAGCATTGCATTGTGGGATAGATCACCTCACACTGCACATTTGAGCAAATTATCCAAGTATTCTGTGGAAATTGACGATTCGCATACTAAGCACATTTTGTTAATGTGAACACAGCAGAACAACACTCCTGACTCAATGCTTTTACACAATGCTCTTGCACAAACTGTAGTTTTTGTGCTTCCTGCGCACTGACTCGAGGTCATTGAGTCAGGAGGCCTGCAGACCGTCACACGGGTCAAACGGACCAGTGCAAATGTGTCAGAGCTGGAAAATGACATGACAAGCTCTTCCTGCCAGTGGGAGTGCGTTCGGTTAATGTGATTCAGCATTCTGTGAATGCGGATGGTGAGAGCGCCGCCCTCTGGTGAGCACTGAGAATATTCTACTAGAATGACCTCATGATTTTGGAAAATTTAAATCATTTTTTAAATTTTATTTGATTGTTCATTTTATTTAATTTAAAATTTTATTTATTTACATTTCTGTAACTTATGAATAATTATTATTATTTTTTTTTTTTTTTAATAATTAATGTTTTTTTTTTTGAGCCACAAATAATCACAACAAATAAAAACAAGGAATTTAAAAATGTTAAAATGATTTCAAAATTGATTTAAAATGAATTAAAATATTAGAATAAGCATTTAGATTAAATAAATTCATATATTTATTAAAATCCTATATTTTGGGTAGTTTTTAAACTGTATTGAGTCATGGGTCCGAAATAGCTGATTATTTTGGAAAATTATTTTTTTATTTTATTTATTTATTTTTTTAATATTTAAATTTTATTTTAAATTGTATTTGATTTGAAATTTTATTTGATTTTTAGATTTTATTTAATTAAAAATTTTATTTACTGTTTGTTTACTTCACTTTTTTAATTTCTGTAACTTTCGAATAATGTGTATTTATTTATTTATTTATTTATTTATTATTTTTTAAAGATTTGTTCATTAAACAGGACAGCTAGGTAGTTTTTAAGCTGCATTGAGTAGGGCCCAATGAAATCCATTGTATTTTTTTCCAAATTCCGTTTTCTCTGTTTTAATTTTTCTCAACTCCTTTTTAATGGTTAAATTAAATTGTATTAATCAAAGAGCATGTCTAATTAATTAAAATCATGAAATGTATACAATTCCACATCAATTTAATAAAGGTTTAACAAAAATGACATGTTTAGGGCCCTATGAAATGTGTTATTTTTTTCTCACCATATCATTTATTGTTATCAAATTCTGTGCATGTCTAATTAACTTAACTTAATTTATGCAAATTTATTCTTAAAATAGCCTTATCAAAGTCCTTTTTACCCTTGAAAATTCAGTGTTGTGTATTTAAAATGTTCTGGTTATCAAATGAAGGCATAAAACATTAATTTAATTTATCTTTTAATTATTGAAAATTAAACAACCTTTTTTTTGGCAAACAAAGGGGAATTTACTATTAAAATTAAAACATGGAAGAAATGTTGTGTGATTATACCCTTAAAAATAATGTTTGCTTTATTTTAGTAGTAGTAGTAATAGTAGTAATATATATCTGGCACGATGTCTTCAAGTTAAACCGGACTTTTATTTTGACGGGTTGTCGTGTCTACCTTTACATTTGTGTGTGTGTATATGATATAACGCTAGTTTTCCTAAAATGAGTTTCCCTAATTGAGTCACTGGTCTGAAATTAACTGAGAAAATCAGCAGTGAAGCTGGATTGTTGCATTTATATTATTTAATAATAATAATTCCTACGGTCTTACGTGTGACGGTCATTGCTTTGTACTTTGTACTGTGTGCTTTGATTCACTCTTGAAGTTTCAGCTTGTTTGGTGTTGAGTGAGTGTTGTTTTTTTTGGACGTGTTCAGTTCTGTGATGTTGTTCTGCATGTTGAGCACTAGATGTCAGTGGTTCTCCTGTGATCAATCTGTGTCGTTTCCTCAAACGATGTGCTACTGACCCACAATGCCGTGCGTGACGTCTCCTCCAGACGCACGCACAGCTGTATTCCCCAGTGTTATGAAATGAGTGTCATTTTCCAGAAAGATTGTTTGCTGTCAGCATGTGAATGTTTTTATTTGAGAAGTTGTGGTTTTAGATTCCCGTTTCTGAGATGTTTTGAAAAGTATCAGACATTGGATATTATTTTCATGATGATAAAGTGCTCTCGTTACTTTATTGCAAAGAAAATCTCAATCTCTGTACAGTACTGGGTCTGTACACTTTACTTTGAGTTTGTTTGTAGATTATCATTCTCATTATACAGTACTGTGAACATTTGTGTCATTTTATATATTAATATGTCGTAATGTTTTTAATACAAAATTATTTTTATATTTACTTTTACATTTAATGACAGTTTTTCTTCATTGCAGTGATGAGAATTTTGAAGAAAAATAATTTCACAATAAAAAAATAATAAAATTTAGTTCATCCAATAAATGCAGGGTTCATTATGCCAAATAATTTTTTATTTATTTTTACATAAATATAATATATAATGTAATATTTGTAATTATTTTTATGTTTACTTTTTATTATTTTTAATATAATTTAATTTAAATGTGTTTCACTTTACACCTAATTACTATTTTCTTCATTACAATGAGAATTTTAATTTTTTTTTTTTTTTTAAATACAGTAAAATAAATAAATTCAGGATTAATTTCATGTAATTTAATATATGTCATTTAATGTCTTTAATATAGAATTATTTTTACATTTGCTTTTATTATATTTTTTAATTCTAAATTACTATTAAAGATTACTGTAATAATGAGATAAATCCAATGATGTATAATTATGATTTAAATAATTACAATAAATTCATTACAATAATGAGAATTTTGAAGAAAAATAAACTCACAGTGCAATAAAATAAATAAATGCAGGCTTCATTTTCATTCTGCAAAATATAATTATACAGTATTGTAATATATTTATTTGAAAACATAAATATTATATATAATGTATTATTTGTAATGTAAAATTATTTTTATGTGTACCTTTTATTATTTTAAAATTGTTTTAATTGCTATTAAAGGTTGTTGTAAAAAGTATTTAAAGACTCCCATGTAGCACAAATTACGATTTTAATGTTTCCCATTACACCATGACTATTTTCCTCATTACAATAATGAGAATTTTGAAGGAAAATAATTTTACAATGCAATAAAATTAATAAATGCAGGGTTCATTTTCATTATGCAAAGTATAATTGCATAGCAATTTTTTAAATAATTTTGTATATAAATATAATATATAATTAATATCTTTTAAAATATAATTATTTTTTACAACTTTACAAAATGACTATTATAGATTTCTGTAATAATGACTTAAATTGTGATGTTTGATTATGATTTAAATAATATAATATATTTTTCACATTACAGTTTTCATAACAATAATGAGAATTTTAAAGAAAAAAATTTCACAGTGCAAAAAGTAGATAAATGCAGGGTTTATTTTTTATTATGCCACGTATAGTTACACTGCTATTTTTTTAAGTAATTTTCAAAAATAAATATGTAACTTAATCTTAAATATAGAATTATTTTTGCATTTGCTTTTATTATATATTTTTAATCTAAATGACTATTAAAGATTACTGTAGTAATAATAACTTAAAAATCCCAATAATAAAAGCCAGTATAATGTTTTTCACATTAAAGTTTTCATTGCATTTTCATTGCATTGACAATTTTGAAGAAAAGTAAATAAATGCATGGTTCATTTTCATTATGCAAAACAAAGTTTAGTAAAACTGAAAGTTCACCGGTCATTTTTGTGAACAGGAGAAACAGGAGGTAGATTTCAGGAAGCTCTTTGTTTTTTTTAAGGTCTCAGCACAGAGGCTCGCACACAGACGCGTTCACGTCTAAAAGTGTTTTCCACTTCCGCCTGTCTTCTGTGTGGTTGTTTTAGGTCTGGTTAACTTGTTCTCGACGTGGTTCTCCGGCTCTCTCGTTTTTTTCCCACGCGATTGCTGGACTGTATTTGTTGCGCTCTCTCCTCCAGACGATTCTTGGTGTATAACAGGGTTTGGGTCACTCTCATCACTCTCTGATGGCCTTATTTGGCGTGTTTGAGCACGTAAGTTCAATGTGGAAGTGAATGACTGTTGTTCTGTTTCCTTATGTACTTTGTGTCTTTTGATTTTGCACGTTTTTACGATGATTTCTGTTTGTTTGATCAGTGTTGTTGTCATGATATTGCGTGTTCAGGATGTGTGTGTTGAGGTTTCTCTAGTGTTTCATCACAACACAAACAGAGTCAAACTAGACTATATTTTCTGTAGATGTGAGATGTAAAGCGAGTCTCACTGCCGTGGTGATGGTCAGTTTTTGTAGTTGTATTTTGGTTTCTCATTATTTTCAGCAGCAGTTGTAAGTATCTTATGCTCTTCAGAGCCGTAAGTTCATTTCCGATGGCATCACAGCTGTATTTATGAGCTGATGCTCTGCACTGTAAACCGCAACTACTTATTTCTGGTGGTTTGTGTTCATGTCGTTCCTTTCTCTTGCCTTCCAGCCAAAATGTGCTGTAGGTTTCTTATCTGCCTCAGTCGTAAACACGTCATTTCTCACTTTATTTGGGGGTTCGCACAAAAACCATCATTCATCAGGGAGAGAGCGTTCAGTCACTCCGACTGATATAAGCGCTCGCTGTTCAACTCTGTATTGTACAGTTCACTTCCTGATGTTTAGCGAGTGACCATGGCTGACCGTTCAGGTTATTTCTGTCAGTTTGTACTTTAGAGAAGTGTTTTTGCTCAGTGATGTTGATTGGCTTGTGTCTGTGCTGAGCACTTTTGATTACTTTGGATTATTCAAGGAATACTTCAGTTCATCCAAGATGAATAGGAGTGTTTCTTCATCAGATTTGGAGAAACTCTCACCGATGGATCCTCTGCAGTGAATGGGTGCCGTCAGAATGAGAGTCCAAACTCTCACATCCATTGATGAGACAGTGATTTGAATTACACATTTCTCCAAATCTGATAAACCAACAAATTCATCTATATCTTGGATGATCTGAGAGTGAGTATATTTGAGTGTGCAGTGAATGGGTGCCGTCAGAATGAGAGTCCGAACATCTGATAAAAACATCACAGTAATACACACCACTCCAGTCTGTCAGTTAACATCTTGAGAAGACAAAAGCTGATGCATTCCATCATTAAGACATTTTTAGCTCAAGTACGAGTCCATAATCCATAATAATGCTTCCTCCAGTAAAAAAGTAGTCTGGTCTGAATCAAGAGAGAAATCTGCACAAATCAAGCACCGTTTTGTCATTAATTCTTTTGTCTTCTCGAGATGTGAACTGATGGACTGGAGTGGTGTGGATTACTTGTGGATGATTGTGTTGTTTTTATCAGCTGTTTGGACACTCATTCTGACGGCACCCATTCATTACAGAGGATCCATTGGTGAGACGGTGAAGGAATACCACATTTCTACAAATCTGATGAATAAATAAACTGATCTATATCTTGGACAATCTGAGGGTGAGTACATTTGAGTGTGCAGTGAATGGGTGCCGTCAGAATGAGAGTCCGAACAGCTGACAAAAACATCACAATAATCCACTCCAGTCCATCAGTTAACATCTTGAAGACAAAACCTGAAATAAATCCATCAAGATGTTTTTAACTAAAATATCATAATCCATAATCCATAATAACACGTCCTCCAGTAAAAAAGTGGTCTGGTCTGAATCGGAAGAGAAATCTGCACAGATCAAGCACCATCTTTTGTCTTCTCAAGATGTTAACTGATGGACTGGAGTGGTGTGGATTACTTGTGGATTATTGTGATGTTTTTATCAGCTGTTTGGACTCTCATTCTGACGGCACCCATTCACATCCATTGGTGAGACAGTGATGGAATGACACATTCCTACAAATCTGATGAACCAACAAATTCATCTTTATCTTGGATGATCTAAGGGTGACTACATTTGAGTGTGCGGTGAATGGGTGCCGTCACAATGAAAGTCCAAACAGCTGATAAAAAAATCACAACAATCCACTCCAGTCCATCAGTTAACATTTTAAGAAGACAAAAGCTGAAACAAATCCATCATTAAGACATTTTTTACTAAGTCCATAATCCATAATAACGATTCCTCTAGAAACGTTTATTCATAAAGTCATCACACAAGTAGATTCATGCATCTACAAGCTTTTCTATCTGGGTGGATTTTGATGTGAGACACAACCGCAGATGGGCTTTTTTAGTAGCTCTTTCTCAGGCTAAAAGGTCATGTTATCAGGGCATAAAGGACTTATTTACCCAATTGTTTTTATCTAGAAGATATGCAATTCTGCCATGGAGTTCAGTTGTCTGTTTATGATAAGTACAGGTACAGAAAGGTTTCTGCTGCTCCAAAGTCCAGTATTATTGTGCTTTCCATCGCTCCTTCTGACAAGGTGTTCAGATGAGCTGCAAAAGCCTCGTCACAGGCTCTGCTGCCATTTTCACAATGCTGTCAGAAAGCAGTCGTTTCTGTTTTCACAATGACACATGAACTAGTGAAACTGCAGTCAACTGTGCTCTATAAATGTGTGTTCGTATGGAACCTGCTGCCGCATACATGCACGGATCATATAGTCTTTATTTTATAAGAAACCTTGCATTATTAACACTTCACGTGTTTGCTTAAAAAGATTTGCTTGGATAAAAGCATCTGCTATATAATGTATATTTTTAGTTGATCCAGAAATTACAGCATGTGAAAATGCAAAAAAAAGTAATGTTTTGAAAAAACATTTGTTGGTTAAAATGAGGATGTGAAAGCAGAAGAAATGTATGAATCAGTCTGAATGAGTCTCTCCAGCATTCATTGTGCTGCTCTTTGGTTAGTGGTTATTCTTTAACATCAGGATGTCGTCAGCGATTTCTCAACGAAAGTCTCTCTGGATTTTCCTGGTTCTCCTGAGGTCGTTTATGAGTTGGTGAAGCTTTACTGGATTTCTACAATTTCTACAACTTAGAAATGTGGTGGAAGTTACAGAGCTGAAGTGGTAGTATAAGCTTCAATCATAACTCACTATTTAACAGATGTTTTGTTTTGTAAAGCTGATGGTCATTTGTTCCGCTGGTTGCAGGAAGAGGCATTGTTTGACCGTCCACATGGGCCTGATCTTTAACACACATGAGGAAATGTGTTTCCACTCCGATAAATGTTCAACAAACGCTGCTCAGATACTGAAATAAACCTGTGAATTCCTGTATTCTCTGTAAAAGTAGAGTGAATGTCAGATGCTCACCCTTTCTTCACATTTATACAGTGTTTGTCGTGTGAATAAAAAAAACCCTGCAGAATCTCTTTTACCGCTGTAGTAAGCTCGTTTACTGTCTGTTGTGTTTAAAAATTAGGTAAGTTTATCAGGCAAATATACTACCAGCTGGAGTTTTTTTTTTATTTATTTATTTTTTTTTTTATTGTTTTTGACTCTTCTGCTCACCTAGGCTGGATTTATTTGATCCAAAAATATAGAAGAAATTGTGAAAAATTTTTATAATTTAAAATAACTTTCGTCTGTCTGAACATCTGTTAAAATGTAATTTATTTTTGTGATCAAATCAGAATTTTCAGCATCATTACTCCAGTCTTCAGTGTCATATATTTTTGTTGAAATTGTGATATGAAGATAAAAAAAGAAATTATTAGTGTTATTAATCAAGGATACATTAAATTGATCAAAAGTGACAGTAAAATCATTTATAATATTACAAAAGATTTCTAATTAAAAAAAAGCTGTTCTTATAAACATTCTAATGATCAAAGAATCCTGAAAGATAAAATGTATCACAGTTTTTCACAATAATATTGTCCAGCACAACTGTTTTCAACATTGCTAATAATCAGAATATGTGTTGAGCAGCAAATCAGCATATTAAAATGATTTTTGAAGGATCATGTGACTCTGAAGACTGGAGTAATGATGCTGAAAATTCAGCTGCGCATCACAGAAATAAATTACATTGTAACACATATTCACATAGAAAACAGCTGTTTTAAATTGAAAAAATATTTCAGATTTTTTGCTGTATTTTTGATCAAATAAATGCAGCCTTGATGAGCAGAATTGACTTTAAAAAATAATAAAACATTTATTTATTTATTTTTTTTCTGGTAGTGTTAATAAAATAATGTTTGATTTTCTAATTAAGCATTACACTTTGTTGTTGTTCATTCTGTAGTTATGCAAACGTGGTTTGCATAACTACATTATGTAAATTAATCATGATGATTAATCATTATGTAGTATTATGTAATATAGAGGACGTTTTTACTTGAAATTGTTTAGTCTGTTAAGATTTTTTGTGACTCAAATTGAATGCTTCTGTCAGTGTGCTCACCTGATGAGTGACTCAGAACAGGTGTGTTGGTCGATTACTATCTGCTCTCATTGAACCTGTTGCGTCAAGTGCTTCTGAACTCAGAGACGTGCAGCGACACGAACCCGAGACGCACTGTCCTAATCTCTGTCAGCGTCGGAATGGAGCTCTTATCTGTTTGTCATTAGCGTTGAATTCTCAGACTGACATTCTTTCACAATGAAGAAGTTCAATCGGCTGTTCAGCAAACTGTCCTCTGATCTGAGTAATGATGAAGCTTCCTCTGTCTGCTCCTCCAGCTCTCCTGCAGATGATTCTTCAGACACGGATCGAGTCCCACACATCCCGCCTCGGATCATCAGACCTCAGAGCGAGAGCCAGAGGAGAGACGTCCCGCCGCTGCCACTCAAAAACAGTTAGTAGACAGATTGATTTTACTAAAGAAAACATGTCATGACTTTAATCTTAATCTAGCATGGCTAAACTCACTTTAAACCACCAATATGACAGAAGCTGGTTTCTTTCATCTGTCATTAAAATAGGAAGTTGACATTTCAAAGAGCTTGTTCCACTTTTTCTAAATGGCCATTAGGCTTTAGTTTGCATCACATCTATAAATGTGATTGACAGCCTGCTGATGGTGTAGGGATCAGGGGCGTGGCTTTCATGTTATATGCAGCATCTGATTGGACGAAAGGGTGCAACGTGACATCAGCAACGTATTTGGTTGGTTTTCTAGGAAGAGAAGCTGTTATTTTAGCAGATGAGCTCAAAGCTGCTTAAAGATGAAGCATTTTGTGGCTTATAGTTCTCATGCATTAATGCACCTGTGTGTGGTTTATTCACTGACGCGGTCGCTCTCAGTCGGTCTTAAACACCCCGTGAGAGAAAGACAGGCGTAAATAGGCTGTGTTTGCTTGGGTCAGTGTACTGATAAAATAACAACCGCCTAGAAACACCCTAGCAACCACCCACAACAGCTTAGCAACTGAACCCAGAACATCCTAGAACTGGCGTTGAGAAACCGGAATGATTAAGTGAAATCGGAACCAAAATTACATTCCTGGTAGTTTTATCATTGTTCTTGACAGCTCCTCCTTTTGTTGAGTTTCTCTGGGTAAATAAACTCAGCTAGAGCTGTAGATCTCGTCAGACCAGCTTTTAGTCATCTGTAGTAGCTCGTACAGCTGATTGTGTGAGTGGTGTGTGTGCATGCTAGTATGTGTGTGCGCGAGTGAGTGTGTGACTGCGTGTGTGTGCATGTTTGTGTGTGTTAGAGTGCGTGTGCATGAGTGGTGTGTGAAAGAGAGTGTGTGATTGTGTGTGTGTGCATGTATTTGTGTGTGTGTGCATGTGTGAGAGAGTGTGTGTGAATGTGCAAGTGTGCGCGAGTGCATGCATGTGTGAGAACGTTTGTGTGTGAGTGTGTGACTCTATGTGTGCGTGATGGGCAGTCATGGCCTAATGGCTAGAGTGTCAGGCTTGTAACCCAAAGGTAGCTGGTTTGATTCCCGCACCAGCAAGAATTGAAGGTGGGGACTGTGAATGAACAGTGCTCTTTCCAACTTCAATACCATGACTGAAGTGCCCTTGAGCAAGGGTTAAATGGTGATGGACCAAGGGTTAAATGCCGCAAGGGTTAAATGCAGAGGACCAATTTTGAGTATGGGTCACTTGACAATACGTTGTCACTTTCACTTCATGATTGTGTGTGTGCATGATTGTGTGTGTGTGTGTACCTGGTATTCATCACGTTATGGGGACCAAATGTCCCCACAAGGATAGTAATAATACCAGTAAATTTTGACCTTGTGGGGACATTTTTTAGGTCCCCATGAGGAAACAGGCTTATAAATCATGCAGAATGAGTTTTTTGAGAAAGTAAAAGTGTGCACAGTCTCCTGTGAGGGCGATAGAATATACAGTTTGTACAGTATAAAAACAGTGTACAGTGAGTGTACTTGAGTGAGCGTGCATGTGTGAGAGCGTTTGTGCGTGAGTGTGTGACTATGTGTGCATGCTTGTGTTTGTTTGTGTGTGCGCGCATGTGTGTGTGCATGTATTATTGTGAGAGTGTGTGTGTGTATCCGTGCATGCATGATTTTATTGTGTTATTATTAATGCGATTGTAAGAGTAATGCGCATGCATGTTGTGTGATTATTAATGTTAATGTGTGGATTGCGGGTATGAGTGTGTGCGCGCATTATGCATGATTGTGAGATGTGTGTAAAAGTGCATGCATGCATGATATTATTATTGTGCATGTGTAACTGGGAGAGAGTGCATGATTTGTGAGTGAAGTTATTACGCTTGGCCATGCTGTGGCGTGTATGTGTGAATTGTTTTGTGTGTGTGTGTGCGTGTGCGATTGTGAGAGAGTGTACATAGGTAAAATGGCATGCATGATTGATGTGTATGTAATGTTGTGGGAGAGAGTGCATACGATGTATGTGCATGCATGCATGATTGCGGAGGTGTGTGTGCATGCTGACTGGGAGCTGGTGTAGATGTGCATGATTGTGGAGAGTGTGTGCGCTTGTGCAGGCTGAGTTGTGGGAGTGCGTGTGTGCGTATGTGCATGCATGCAGATTGTTTAGTAATACGCATGCATGCTTTTAATGTGCATGTCATGATGATTGTGTGTGTGTGTGAAGCGCATAATACGTATGCATGATTGTGTGTGGAGTGCATGACTGGAAGTATGCGATGTTGATTGTGATTTGCATGGTGCACATGATGATGTGTGCGTGTGAGTACGTATTTTGAGTGTGCGTACGCGCGGCATGCGAGTTGTGCATCGCAGTGTGAGTGTGTGTATGCGTTTTTGACACATCAGGACACATTTTTATGTGTGTTCATTAGTGTGTGTGCATTTGTGACTGTGCGAGAGTTCATGCGTGAGTGTGTGCATGCGTGATTGAGAAAGTGTGTGTATGCGTAATTGTGCGTGTGTGTGTGTGCACATGCATGAGTGAGCGTGTGTGATTGTTTGTTATGCCTTGTCCAAATACCCACACTTGTGGTCTTGGCCACTTGAAAGCGTGTGCACGCGACGGGAAGTAAGTGCGCGAAAATGTCCCAGGTCTTAAACATGCCAAAGTGCAATGCCTTAACGCATACTAAATCCACACTATCTTGAATACCACTCAGGAGCAGTATTCGAGGCTTAGTGTATCATGCATCATGTTCTGGAAATAAATCGTGAGACTTTTTGCCGAGATCTTGGGGAGGTCACAGAAACCTTTCCAGTGTAAGTTAAATATTAATATAATACTTAGATATTACATCTAATTTGGTAGAAACACAAAGTGTTGCATGTTTTATTGGTGCAAAGATGAGTAGTGGTGATATTTATTTAGTACAGCATTTGCTACTGCTTTTTATCACTTCATTAGAAGCGCCACAGATTAAGTTGAGTCGTCTGTTAAAGGCACTACTGAACAGACACTTAGATGGTGATTTGAAAATACGAAGTATTGAAAATAAAAATAAAGCTCACTTGTGGTCTCACTTGAACACTTTGGCCAAATACAAGAAATATGTCATCATAAGTGGTCAAGTGCAAAGACTACAAGTGTGAGTATTTGGACAAGGCTGTGTGTACTTGTTTGTGTGTGTGTTGCTCTGCTCTCTTCGGTTTCTGTGTTCAGCAGTTTAGAGTTTTTGTCCTCAGAGATTGTTCTTCCTTTAGCAGCGTTTAGACTTTACAGATGACCAGATGAGACGCTCACATTTGGAGCGCAAACATCCTGCTTATCAGCGCTGTCTCACACCAACCCAACCTGTTCTCAGTGCCTTCTGGGAATGAGATCTTTGCTACTGTAGGACACTTACTATTAACAGAACAGAACAGATTTTTTTATTATTATTTATTGAAATAATGTTAGATTCATATTGCTAAAACAGAAGATACAGCCTTGAAGAAACAGTCTTGTAAGAATTGCAAGCTCCAAACTGATTGGCCGACTGTGCCTCTTCATTAGGGAACTAAAGCTGAATTGGTCCTAATATGCAATTTAACATTTTTAACACAACAAAGTCTTCCTTTTTGACAGTCTAATCAATTAGTGAGTCAGTAAGATGTTAAAAATCTAATTTGTCTTTCAGTTCATCCATTATACTGAAATCGGAAGGTCGAGTCGTGTGCTTTGCATTGTGAAATATAGAAATGTTGCACTGAAATGTATCTGTATCTTTGTCTGTTCCTGTTTCCCTCATTCTGTTCATCATGACTCCCTATAGAGTTGGATTCAGATGAAAGTTCAGATGAATATGACGAGCGCGAGCCCAGCAGAGACGTTAAACTCATAGACATGGCCAGCAAGGTGCGTCGAGATCCTTTCACACACTGTTTATTCCCAACACCTCAGAATTGTCCAATAAGGACAGACGCTGTATGATTGACAGCTGCTTCCTCCAACAGATGTCCTTGGTGGTTCCCAAGGCGACAAAACCCCGCTACAACAGCCTGTGCAGCGACGACGAGCTACTGGATGACGACGCCAGCTGTTACGAATCCGTATCTGTCAAGTAAGTCGCTTTTATTTTCCTGCAGTCAGCAATTACGCAAATGTGTACGTTCCTGCATTGTTACTGTAAGGATAAAGTTAGTTCGTTGACGTTGATTTGGCAATTTGAGAAGTTCGTGTCATGTTGCAATGTGATAATGTAACACTTCCCTCTTTTGCTGATCTCTCCATCTGTCTCTCTCTCTCAGGCGGGGTTCATGGATTGAAGATTTCTCTCCGATCTCCGGCTCTCAGAACAGCATCTACCTGCCAATCACAGGACACGTTAGTGCTCCGCCCCCTCGGGATGACCTCGCCTCCACCAGCGTCCCGGTTATTAAAATGGGCTGGCTGGACAAGAATCCTCCTCAGGGGTGCGTGCGTGTGTTTTTCACACTTTAGAATTTCAAAAAAGAGTCTTTTATATGACTCATTTGAACGAACTGACTCCCTAAACTGAATCAGATTTCCCAAACATAAACATAAAGGACATCAGTTTTGGATTGTGTTTGATTTACTGCCTTAAAGCAAAAATGCATTTGCTGTACCACAGCGATATACACATTTTGAGGTATTTTAGCATTTTTACATAAATTGAAAAAAAAAATTCATAACATTTATTTGTAATTAATTGTGAAATATACTGGCAGTTCCTGAGTTAAAAAATTTTTCTGCCCCAATTTTTTTTTTCAATGTATTGTTTTATTTTACTTTATTGCTACTTATATAATTTTGTTTCAAAATTTTAACTCATCAGAGACTAATAGACCAGTCTATTTTATTTCTAAATATCAAGTTTGATTTGGTCTTCCACATGATTCCATGAGGAGACTCAATGTCAGTTGTTAAAAAAATTAAAAAGAATTTGTTTAATATTTATTCAAAACAGACTGGCAAAAAAGCTGTGAGATGTCCAAATACTGGAGTTTTTAAATAATATAATTAATAATAATAGTAATAATAATAAAAAATCATAATAATTAATTATATAATTAATAATAATAATAAAAAAAGTCAGTAAAAATTTCTGTGATTATTTCTGAACTTTTCTCCTTGTTGGACTCATTTTATTAAAACAAATATATTAAAGTCTTTTCAGTAATTTTTGCATTTGAGTTAATGGTCACATGACTTGCAAATAAATAAAATGTTTCATCCTTTTTACTAATTTTTATTATTTATTGCTGTTAATATAATAAATTTATTTCCAATTGTTTTGTTATTTAATTATAAGCTTTCATTAAATCACAAACCTTTTTGAAAAACAGTTGATAAGGCACGAAAAGAAAACACTGAAATAAACATTAAAATAGTGTTTTAATAGCACAGTCTCAAGATTCAAACATGCATGGTAACATGCTGCTAAAGTGTGTGATTATACGTCAAAATGAGGCTTTACATAGACACAAAATCTGATTTAGACACTTAGCTGAAATAACACACTTTTATAGTTATATAACTCATCTTAGTGACTGAACATTTCTGCCATTCTGTATTTGTAGTTATTTAGAACTAAAAATTATAACTGAATTTATTTGAACAATTCTGCAAGATCATTTAGTGGTGTAAATAAAGCACTAAATAAACATGACTTATTATGGTAATAAATGTGACGCTAAAGATACTATTGATTCACTTCTACTGAGGCCAGAGCATTACTTTAACCCCTGTGTGTGTGTGTGTGTTTAGGTCTCTGATCTACCAGCGGCGCTGGGTCAAACTGGATACTGAATACCTGAGATACTTCGACACTGAGAAGGTGATTCTGATTGGTTAATGTCACGTTTGCGGCGTCACTCTTGATGGCATGTGAAAAGACCTGATGTTCTTCAGTGCTTTATGAATGCATCTCACTTCACAAGGCCTTTAACATCCGCTGCTGATTAAACGCCTCTCTGTATGGGTGTGGGTGTGTGTGTGTGTGTTTGCAGGACATCTACTCGAAGAGAATCATACCAACAGCGTCCATCACCGGCGTGGTCACTGTGGGCGAGCAGAAGTTTGAAGTGGTGACGCACAATCGCACTTTCCTGTTCCGAGCCGAGAGCGATTGTGAGTGTACAGACTCTGTGTGTGTGTTGTTTAAAGCAGATGATAAAGTGTGTTTGCGAATGAGAGACACACAAATGATCAGTGAGGTTTTGTGGCCTGGTGAAACTAAAGCTCCTGTGAACAACTGACCTCACAACACAAATACACACTGACATACAGCACACACACAGTTCAGCACAAATATTGGCACAGTCTTTCTGGGAAAGAATAACTTATATTTAATTATTCTTTTTAATTATTGATTTATATATTTTTTTTAATTAATGAAAATGATCTGACCTCACAACACAGAACTGTCTGGTGCAAAATAAACAAAATAAACTTTACTATATTTAACCTTTTTTATTTTATTAATAATAATAATATTAATAATACATTTTAAGTGTTTATTTTGATTCTTTTTCTTATTTTAATTATTACAAACATTTTCTTCCGATGAAGAATAAACATGTTCTTTTATAATTATAATAATAATAATAATAAATTATTATTATTATTATTATAAAAAACATGTTTATTCTTCATCAGAAAAAAATGTTTGTAATAAATTTAATTGTTTATTTTTATTTTTTATTAAACTTGCACTAACAGTTACAGTTAAACAAACACTAAAATAGACAGTTTCAGCAGTGCAGTCACAGGAATTAAACATTTATTACACTTGTTAACATCAGCCTAGTGTGATGTGTGTGAAAAGTCAATTTCACACAGAATGTAGGACGTCCGCTCACTGAAACGGCTCATGTGTTCATACAAGGTGCTTAAATCTGACTTTTTGAAATATAAGGACTGAAAAACCCTTGAAAATAGCAATATTCCTCAAGAGGTACTTGAAAAATAAAGTGCTTGAATTATTGAAAGACAATGTATCTATGAAATAATTGTGTACGCACATATCTTTTTACACAAAATTCAAAAAACTGTACTTTTTTCGGTTATTTCAGTTAATGTCATAGAACTAGCGAGCTAAGCCAGGAGTAGTACTGACAGTGTCGTGTAAACATGACCGAAGACGCGAAAAGAGGTTCAGACGAATCGAATCAATTGAGTGAGTCATTTACGCTGGAACAGCTCCGATTCATTCAACCTCGTGACTTCAAACATTCATTTAAACCGATTCGCTAGCAAACACTAGATCAAATTAAAAGTTTCGAATTTCGACATCGCTTGTAATGATTATAAAAAGCACATACGGTGATGGGTGGAACGGAGCTTTTCGAAACTCCGAATCAGTTAAGCCGCTGCGTCGCAAAATGATTCACTGTTTGATTGAATCGCGAATCATTTGACTCAGCTCAGACTTCAAATCGCTCGGAAGTTAGGAGCCGAATTGAATGATTCGCGATCCACGCTCCGAGACCTGATCCGATGGTTCGCGAATCATTATTAAGATCGGAACTTTGAAGCGCGGATCATGAATCATTTCGCGAATTGAATGATTCGCAATCCACGCTCCGAGTCTTGATGCGATGGTTCGCGAATCATTATTCAGATCGGAACTTTATTGGATCATGAATCATTTCGTGATCCACGCTCCGAGTCCTGATCCGATGGTTCGCGAATCATTATTTAGATCGGAATTGTGAAGCGCGGATCATGAATCATTTCGCGAATTGAATGATTCGTAATCCACGCTCCGAGTCTTGATCCGATGGTTCGCGAATCATTATTTAGATCGGAACTTTGAAGCGCGGATCGTGAATCATTTCGCGAATTGAATGATTCGCAATCCACGCTCCGAGTCTTGATGCGATGGTTCGCGAATCATTATTCAGATCGGAACTTTATTGGATCATGAATCATTTCGCGAATTGAATGATTCTTGAGTCTTGTTCCGGTGGTTCGCGGATCATGAATCATTTCGTGAACAAATACCATGAATAATCTATGGCTAATGTAAAAAAACCACGATTAATTGGTAGTTGCCATGAATGAACTACAGTAACCATGTTTTTTTTCCTTCGGCGTTAGGGATGTGTTGTCAGTACAGAAAACAGAAACAAAACAAAAATTAATACATTTACACCTTAGAGGACACATAGGATGAATATAGGTATACATTTTTTATACAGATTTTTGTTTATGTATTGAAAATGTAGCTAGCAGGAAACAAAAAAGTAATATTTTCCTATATTCTCTTTTGAGTAGTCAAACAATCCAAAGAAAACATCTTTAAAACGTAAAGAAAAGTCACTTACAAAATGAGATCAGATGAACATGAATAAATCTGATCAAAATGTCTCTGTGTGGTTCATTGGGAAACAAATAAATGAATCTTCCTTAGAGACAAAAACAGTCTGACTTACGCTTCATAAGCTGAATCTGTTCTTCTGGAGAAAAATATAGTTTCCAAATTATGATTTTCAAGAGTATAGAATTTAGTAGAGATGCTGTGACACGTCCCTACCAATACCCATTTTAAATATTATGTGCTTTATTTCTCTTTCTCTTTTTAAGTTGACATCATTGCATACTTTGCATGTGCTTTATTTTTGCCCTTTTTTTATTAGTATATTTTATATTTTATTTATCTTTTTTTAGAATTTTAAAGATAAGACTTTAAGTAAGTGAGATCTCTAAATGAAGTCCTTGAAAATGCAAAAAGTTGTGCTTGAAATGTCCTGGAATTTCATTCGTGTGTGTGTGTGTGTTTGTCAGCGGAGCGGACCGAATGGGTGACGGCATTGAAGAACTGTGTCGGGGCGTCCCGCGGGCGGACCAGTCTGGATATGTCCTTTAACCCCTGCATGAACTATGAGATGAAGGGTTACCTGGAGCTGCGCGGCCTGCGCTCCAAACTCTACACGGTGGTGTGTGTCGATAAAGTCTTCCTCTACAAAAACACTGAGGTAAACTCTCATTCTGTCTGTTTTCAGGAACAAAACACTTTCATGCTTTACTACACAGTAATGAGTTTGTTTTTTTTTTATAATAATGTGATTATAGCTACAGAATTCTGCATCAGTGTGTTTACGTTGCTCATGAAGCTTTTTAATGGAGTCAGAGGAATCAGATTCATTTCAGTGAATCAGTTCAT
Organism: Labeo catla; assembly: GCA_012976165.1. Lineage (NCBI taxonomy): Eukaryota > Metazoa > Chordata > Actinopteri > Cypriniformes > Cyprinidae > Labeo > Labeo catla. The sequence goes on along the minus strand of VONZ01001436.1, from coordinate 81,710 downwards.
TGGGTGTTGTAAATTTGCATTTGTGTGTGTGCTGTTACATTTGTCTGTTTTATATCAACAGATGTTTAGTTACATCATTTATAACTGCATAGATTGGGGGTTTTAGTAAAATATGATAAAACATACATGGTTCATGCAAGGTGCTTAAAGTGCTTGAAGTACTTGAATTTGACTCTTTAAAATTTAATGTCTGGAAAACCCTTGAAAACAGCAATAATTCCTGAAGACTTGAAAAGTGCTTAACTTATTGAAAGACAATGTATCTATGAAAAAAAGTTTTTAATATTTTAATAATCACATATCTTTTCATGCAATTAAAAAAAATCATACTTTTTTTTTTTTTTTTGCGTGTTTTAGTTAATGTCATAAAACTATCAAGCTAAACCAGTAGTAGTACTGACAGTGTCGTGTAAACATGACTGAAGATGCAAAAAAGAGGAACATACAAACCAAATCAATTGAGTGAGTCATTGGCACTAGAACAGCTCCGACTGATTCAAACTCGTGACTTCTTTTTATTTATAGCAAAATAAGTTTGTCATTGCTTGGAATGATTTTAAAAACCATTACGTTGCAACATGATTCACTGTTTCGAAACGCTCCAGTCAGATCGCATATCGTGAATCATTTGATTCAGTTCGGGCCTTCAAATCGCATATTGGAAATCATTTGATTTAGATTAGAACATCAGAGCGGGTTTGCGAGTCATTTGATTCAGATCAAAACTTTGTGTATCACGATTTAGATCAGAACCTCAAGTTGTGAATCGCGAGTCATTTGATTCATATCAAGACTTTGGAGCTGGGTTCTTGAATCATTCCGCAAATTTAATGAGTTGCGATTCGCACTCCGCGGTTCGAGTCCTGATCTGAAATGATGGTTTGCGAATCATTGTTCAAATCGGGACTTCGGAGCATGGATCACGAATCATTTGATTTAGATCAGAACTTCAGAGCAGGTTCATGAATCTTTTGCTTTAGATCAGAACCTAGGAGTGCGGATCACGAATCATTTGATTCAGATTGGGACTTCGGAGCGATTTTGCACATCTTTTTTATTCAATAGAACATAGAAAACATTAAACCATAAGTGGGATTTCTAATTGAAGTCCTTAAAAATCTAAAAAGTAGCGCTGGAAGTAAGCAAGCAAACATAGTAAACATAGTATATATTTGTGTCGTGTATGTGTTTAGGATTATCGTCTGGGAATCGGCATCACCTCTATCGATATGAATGTTGGAAATGTAAAGGAAGTGGATCGGAGAGCATTTGATCTAACCACACCGTACCGCATTTTCAGGTGAGACTTTCACTTGCTTGTTCATTTAATGACTCGTTCATTCATTTGTTCGTTCACATTCATGTATTCATAACTGCTCAGCTTCCTGTTCAAGATTCTGTCCGTCATGCATTCATGTTTCTGTTGATCTTATTTATGCTCTTTTTATCTGTTTTATTCAAGTCACTTTGAGTCAGTTCTTCCGACCAGCTGAAATAACTCTGTGTATGTGTGTGTGTGTGTGTGAGAGCTCTGGCCCCATCTCTCACATCTGTTGTGGTTTTGTATATTTGTTCTCGTTTGCAGAGTTTTTTCCTCTTTTGTGCTGCTCAGTGAATCTGAAGGTCAGATGTGACATCTGTGTGTGAAATGCACCAGTTTAACTCAATGTATTTCAGTACAAAACCCAGCGCAATTTATTTACATACCGCCAAAACAGAACTACTTATAAACGAATACAAAACGAAAATATAAATATGAACTGAATTAAAATAAATGTGTTACTCTACTAAAATAAACAAAAAATATTTGAATAAAAAATAAAAATACAAAGAAACAAAAAACTAAACTACTAAAGCACAAACAATTACTAAAATTAAACAATTAAACTGAAGTCAAAATATAAAAATCAAAAATATTATTAAAAAAAAAAAAGCTTAAGTCTTAATTGACCTTCCGTAAAATTTAAGAACTTGAAGAAGTTTAAATCAGGGCAGATGAAGTGAAATTACTATAAATAACACTAATGCAACTAAATTAAATACTAAAATAACTCTGGGAAACCTGTATCTCTGCTGATTTTTATGGGATGCTTCAGCACTATTAATCAGATCCATTTGTGACCCTGACCCTAAAACCAGTCATAAGGGTCATTTTTTTTTAAATTGAAATTGAGATTTATTGCATTTATTGGTTTGTTAGGATAGGGCGATATTTGGTTGAGATACAGCGATTTGAAAATCTGGAATCTGGCATGCAAAAAAATACACTACCGTTCAAAAGTTTAGGGTCAGTAAGACTTGTAATAGTCTTTAAAGAAGTCTCTTATGCTCATCAAGGCTGCATTTATTTGATTAAAAATATAGAAAAAAAACAGTAATATTGCAAAATGTTTTTACAATATAAAATAATGTTTTTTATTTTAACATACTTTAAAATAGAATTTATTCCTGTGATGAAAAGCTGAATTTTTATCAGCTGTTACTCCAGTCTTAAGTGTCACATGATCCTTCAGAAATCATTATAATATGCTGATTTATTATTAGAATGATCAATGTTGGATAATATCAACAGTTGTTGATGAATAAAAGTATTAATTTCTTAAAAGAAACAAAAATGTACTGACCCCAAACTTTTGAACAGTAGTGTATATATAGAGAAAATCATGTTTAAAGTTGTCCAAATGAAGTTCTTAGCAAGCATATTACTAATCAAAAATTAAGTTTTGATATATTTCCTGTCGGAAATGTACAAAATATCTTCATGGAACATGATATTTAATTAATATCCTAATGATTTTTGGCATAATACAAAAATGTATCATTTTGACCCGTACAATGTATTATTGGCTATTGCTACAAATACTGGTTTTGTGCTCCAGGGTCACATTTAATACTGCACTATTACCAGAAACAGACAGCATGTGATATTTATGTAGATGCAGGAGAGAAGTTATGTGATGTGTGTGTGTGTGTGTGTGTGTGTGTTTCTGTAGTTTTGTAGCAGATACGGACCAGCTAAAGGATCAGTGGGTGGAGGCCATGCGTGACTCTATCGCAGAAGCGTTGTCCAATTACGAAGTGGCTGAGCGCATCTGGGCGGAGCCGTCCAATCAGATGTGTGCCGACTGCAGCGCTGCCAAACCCGAGTGGGCGGCTATCAACCTGGCTGTGGTTTTCTGCAAGCGATGTGCAGGTAACGACCAATCACGATCAGTGACAGCTGAACAAGCGTGAGGAAAGCTGGTGTGCAACCTTTTGTATCATGTAAATTCTTCATGCACCAACCATAATGAAAAGTGCATATCAACAAGATATATATAACAAACAATATAAATGATAAAACAAAAATTATCTAAATTCTAAATAAATCAATTCTAAATATTAAATATTGAAATAATAAAAAATAAATGAAAGCTAAACAGTATTGGAATTTTACAGTTGTAATGTAATACAATTATTTTTTTTTTTCTTAAATACTGTTATTATATTTAAATATTATAATGTAGCCTTCTTATTTTGTTTTATTTAGTAATTTTTATTTTTTATTTAATAATAATAATAATAATTTATTATAATCTAATAATTCTTAGTTCTTTTTCTTCTTCTTATTATTATTTTATAGACATATTGATATATAATTGCAAAGTTGTGGCCAAATTATGCAGTCCTACATTTGAAATAAAAATTGCCATTACATTTTTCCCCAAATCATGCTGCATTAGTTCTTCAGCTGGTCTGTGTGTTTGTCTGTGACAGGAGAGCATCGCGGTCTCGGCCCGAGCATATCAAAAGTACGCAGTCTCAAGATGGACAAGAAGGTCTGGACGGAAGATCTCATCCAGGTGTGTTTTGTTTTACTGTTTGTTTTTTCTTCTCTGAGTCTTGATCGCTCCTCTTCATCAGTCCTCTCCTTGTTTCCCAGCTGTTCCTCGCTCTAGGAAACGAACGAGCCAATCAGTTTTGGGCGGCGAACGTCCCGCCCAGCGAGGCCTTGAACCTAAACAGCAGCAGCGAGGACCGACGCCGCTTCATCACGGCAAAATACCGCGAGGGGAAATACCGCCGATATCACCCGCTGTTCGGCAACCAGAGAGAACTCAATAACGTAAGTCAGCGTAAACACAAAACACATAACATTTTATGGTTTGTGAATGAAATCAAAACTGTGAAGTACAGTATTACAGTCTGGTCAATGGGTTTGTACTGTCTTAAGGCAAAACAATACTGGCAAAAACATTGCTTTCTTGCATTTCTGACTGAATACCACTGCGTGTGACTGAAAAAATATTTGACTGATCTGGTCAGCATATTTGTGTTTGCGCTGACGGGAGCTTCAAAGGTTTCTGTGTGTTTTCAACGTTGAGTAACGTATCACAGACATATGAGAGATGATATGAGTGACAGCTTTTAATGATTTTTAAGGGAGTTTAATAAACAACAGTTTATTAAACAACAGTTAAATAAACAAGAAATTAATATTAATCTCAAGTGAGTCAAAGTGAATCAATGTGAGTCGATGATTCAATTTCCCATTCATAAAGACACTCACTTGCTTTATTCCTGAATGAATCAGCTGTTCGAACGAATCAAATGAACGAATGATTCAGTAGTTAAATCAGTGACTTGCTGCCACATACTGGCAGATTTAGTTTCATTTTTAAACTTTTCAGTTATTTAAATTTCTATATTTAAAATTTTATGTTTAAAACATTAATCTCAACACAATTTAAATGCACTCACGACACCTCTGAGCCTCATTAAACATCAGAAAATACACCTACAAGCCAATTTTGTGTTCTTCTGTGCACCTCTGTAGTACAAATTAATTTTGTTAATACTGATTTCATTTGATTGGTAACTTATTCTGTTGTTTTAATTAGAAATTTTAAAGCGCTTATAAAATATAATTTTTAAAAAAATTGACATAAACGATAACATACTTTTAATAAAGTAAGAAAAATGCCATTACAAAGGTAAAAACAAAATTCCCCTGTAAATCACTTTAAGGAGTCAAATATCACCTCGTAATGAAAAGGCTAATTTTTTTTTATCAGATTTTTGGATTATTGATTAAAACGTGCTCCAGAAATTTTAACTGTGGTCCTAATTTTTTTTTTTTAAAAGAAAAGTAAGCGTAGAGCCCTGATAACTGAATATTAATCAAATGTGTTGTCGTGATGCAAACTATAAATGTGACCCTGGAGCACGAAACCAATCTTAAGTATCACGGGTGTATTAGCGGCAATAGCCAACAATACATTGTATGGGTCAAAATTATTGATTTTTCTTTTGTGCCAAAAATCATTAGGATATTAAGTAAAGATCATGTTCCATGAAGATATTTTGTAAATTTCCTACCGTAAATATATTAAAATGTAACTTTTGTTTAGTAATATGCATTGCTAAGAACTTCATTTGGACAACTTTAAAGGTGATTTTCTTAATATTTAGATTTTTTTTTTTTTTTTTTTGCGCACCCCCAGATTCCTGATTGAATCGTTGTATCTCGGCCAAATATTGTCCTATCATAGCAAACACCAATGGAAAGCTTATTTATTAAGCTTTCAGATGATATATAAATCTCAATTTCAAAAATTGCTCCTGGTTTTGTGGTCCAGGGCCACAAATACTGGCATTAGTTATAGTCTGTCATTTGAGTTTGTTCATGTGTGTGTGTGTGTGTGTGTGTGTGTGTGTGTGTTACAGTGAAACAGTGGTATTTTTGTCATGTTTAAGTGTTTGATGTCCCGATATCAATCAGTTCATGTGGGATTTACGGTTAGTGTTGGACTTTATCTAGTGTCATCACTGTTGTGTCTGTGATGAACACACTGATATATATATGTGTGTGTGTGTGTGTGTGTGTGTGTGCACCTGGTATTTATCACGTTATGGGGACCAAATGTCCCCACAAGGATAGTAATACCAGTAAATTTTGACCTTGTGGGGACATTTGTGAGGTCCCCATGAGGAAACAGGCTTATAAATCATGCAGAATGAGTTTTTTTGAGAAAGTAAAAGTGTGCACAGTCTCCTGTGAGGGCTAGGTTTAGGTGTAGGGTAGGTGTAGGGCGATAGAAAATACGGTTTGTACAGTATAAAAACCATTACGCCTATGGAATGTCCCCATAAAACATGTAAACACAACATGTGTGTGTGTGTGTGTGTGTGTGTGTGTGAAGTTCTGATGAGATTATTCATTTGTACGAACACTAACGCACACAAACACACAGGAAGCTTTCATTGCAGTCCACCAAAACAACACAAAACCAATCACAGCGTGATGTGATCTGCTTCCTAAACACACACACACACACACACACACACACACACACACTTATGAGCTCCCAGGATTCCTCTGTGCTGTTTCAGTGGGAAGAGAAGAAACAGAGACAAAGAGTCCATTCACTCACATAGAGAGAGAGAGAGACGGATGAGAGAGAGACGGGCTGATGACAGACAGACAGACAGACGCAGCAGACTGAATGCTCTGACATGTGATCTTTAACTGGATTATGATGCATCATACAGAACTTTGTGAGTGACCTTTGACCCCTACCCATAGTTTTGCATCAGTGGTTTTTCTGCAGGACTCAGGTTTTATATTATAGTTTTCTCCTCCCTTTAAAAGTTGATGTGTATATATATAATTTTGTTGAATATCCATCCTCTGTTTTGAGTCATTCCTGCATCAGATTGCTAATCAGACTGAAAGATAGCGAGAGAGAGACAGTTTCAGGTTTGTTGATCAGACTGTGACTAAGCTCCGCCCCCAGCTCCTAGTGCAGTGATTTATCAAACCCCACCCACTCATTCATAGGCTCCGCCCACACCACCCCTCTCTGCCCCTCATTCTCTCATTCTGTTGTTCAGTCGGCCGTGATTCACATCAGTGTGTGTTTGTGCAGCTCTGCACTGTACCTATATATCTCTCTCACACACACACACACACACACACACTCACACGCCTGACCTTTGAACTTTCGGCCTCGTGCCAGTCAGCTGGGTGAGTTGTTGCAGTATTTTCTGTTGTTTAAAATGTGTTGGGTTTTCTCAAAAGTGACTTGTGTGCGTTATTTTCTAATAGTGTGTGTTTTTACAGAAGAGTGAGTTTGTGGATGTTCTAAGTCTTTTTTTAAGTGTGTGTGTTAAGTTTGGTGTGTTTATTTTAAATCTGTGTTGTAAGAGTGCTGTAAGTGTATGTAAATGTTTTTAAGTGTTTGCATTTCAGTGTATTTTAAGTATGTTATAAGTGTTTATGTTGATGTTTTAAGTGTTTTCTAAGTGTGTGTGTGTTTTGCTGATTGAAGGTTTTCTGCATCATTAGACACATGTGCTCTGTGTGTGTGTGTGTGCGTGAGTGTGTATTTGTGCTGCAAGACTAAGGAATGCTAAGACAGACCCACCCAACAATATACAGAGCGAGAGAATGAGCAGGAGACCATGATTGTGTGTCTCTTCACATTCTTTCTGTAGCAGCAGTTTTACCTCCCTCAATGGATGGCTTTGTGTCTCTCTCTCTCACACACACACACACACACACTGATTTACTAATGTCTTGATGAATGAGTGTGTTTCTGTACTGTGTTAATGTTATGCTGGTATGTGTGTGCTTGTATTGTGTGTTCATGTGTGTTTCAGTATGATGTCATATGTGTGTGTATGTCGTGTGGAATTTCTCTCCTGCCTGACACGCTTTTCTTCACTTTTTACTGTTTTTCTGTGTCAAAGTGCTCTGTGTGACAAAACCTCAAATACCTCCTTTTGTGAACATCCACAGTTGTAAAAACAATATAAAAAGTTTTTGAACTGAAGACATGCCCCAAAGTTTTCTGTTGGGGTTAGTTTGTGGGGTTTTTGTTGTAGTATTTAACTAACTCTATATAAAAACAGTAAAGTGTCTATGTAATCTGCCCACATAGGTAACTAAATAAACATGTGTGTGTGTGTGTGAGAGAGAGAGAGAGTGAGTGTGTGTCCTGTTGTGGAAGTTGTAATGACAACATCCTGATCACTGTATGTAACGTTTCTCTTTCATCTCTTTAGTTTTTTTCTGTCTGTCGTCAGATTAATTCAGTGTGTGTATCTGATTTCATCTGCTGGAAACACACATTGTAGGTTGTGTAAGAGGTGTGTGTGTGTGTTTCCATTACAGTTGTCTGGAATCTCAATGCTACATGTTATAAACAAACACGTTCACACACGCTCGAGGGGTTTCTTGTGTTCGTGTGTGTGTGTGTGTGTGTCTCATATATTATCAAACCATCAGTGATGACAGGTTGATTCTGATTGGTGTTTTTGCTTTTATTCATTTTCATACTAAAAGATGATTTGCTGTTGTGTGTCTCTGTTAAGTTTTGACATGTTTCTTGTGTTTAAATGATTCTAGACTTATTTTAGGTGGTTTCATCACTTCTGTTTCATTCAGGAAACGCTAGTTAATTTTGTTTTTGTTTGGGTGGAGATTGGAAATCCGTAAATTACATTGCTGACCGTCCAAGAATAAAAACATTGAGGGTTTAGAAATGAAATTAGATGAAATGCACAGTACTGCTATTTACTTGTGTTTACAGTCACTATTCACAGACATTACTGAAGGACAGACATTTACAGCAGGTTTGCAAATAAAAGCTTGAGGATTGAATGAATTATTAAATTTGTATTTTTTATAATTAATAATAATAACTAATATAATTAATATAATTACATTTATTTTTTTATTTTACAGTACAACTGCAATTTGTAGAAGTAATATTTATTTATTTTTGTAATTTAAAAATAATAATAATAATAATAATTATTATTAAATAATATCCTTAATAAGGTTTCAGCAGCAATTTGAGAGCAATCTTCATATGTGATGAAATATTGCAAAATCACCATACATAATATTGCTAATTATGCTAGAAAATGCTAGCAACATGCTATTAATTTGCTAATCATGCTAGAAACAGCATGAAACATGCTAATGACATGCTAATCATGCTAGAAGAATGTTAATAAGCTGTTAGTCATGCCAGAAAACATACTAACAACATGCTAATCATGTTAGATGAATGCTAGTAGCTTGTTCGTCATGCCAGAAAACATGCTAGCAACATTCTAATCATGCTAATAGCATGCTAATCATGCCAGAAATGTGCTGGCAACATGATAGTGATGTGCAAGTCAAGTTAGAAACATAATATAAACATGCTATTAACTTGCTAATCTTGTTAGAAACATGCTAGCAACATGCTAATCATGCTAATAACATGGTAATAACATGCTAATCATGTTAGAAGAATGCTAGTAACTTGCTAGTCATGCCAGAAAACATGCTAACAACATGCTAATCATGCTAATAACATGTTAATCATGCTAAATGAATGCTAGTAGCTTGTTCGTCATTCCAGAAAACATACTAGCAACATTCTAATCATGCTAATAGCATGCTAATCATGCCAGAAACAGGCTGTCAAAATGCTAATGATGTGCAAGTCATGTTAGAAACATACTATCAACATGCTATTAACTTGCTAATCATGCTAGCAACATGCTAATCATGCTAATAACATGTTTTTCGTGCTAGAAGCTAGTCGTGTCAGAAACATGCTAGTAACATGTTAATCCTGTTAGAAACAAGCTAGCAACATGCTAGTAACTTACTCATGCTAGAAACAGGCTAGGTACATGTTAGCAACACGCTAGTAACATGCTAAACATGCAAGTAACATGTTAATCATGCTATAAACATGCTAGAAAAATGTTAGAAACATACCAACTATGTTCTAATCATGCTACAAGAATGCTAGTAACTTGTTAGTCATGCCAGAAAACATGCTAGCAACATGCTAATCATAATAGAAGCATGCTAGTAACTTGCTAGCCATGTCAGAAACATGCTAGTAACATGCTAATCATGCAAGTAACATGTTAATCATGCTAAAGCCTGCTAAACATGCTAGAAAAATGTTAGAAACATGCCAACAACATTCGAATCATACTAGCAACATGCTAATCATCTAGTCTATATAAAGTTTAAAACTTCAAGCTTTTACAGCTGCTTTAAACTTTCAGGCTAGGCTTTCTCAAGCCAACCTAAAGTTTGTCTTGACAAACTTTTTTATCTAGTAATAATAATAAGGTTTTGTGATAAGGTTGTACATCATAATAATTGCTAAATCATTGCAATATAATATTTTGTTTTGTTGGGCAGCTCTATATATTTAAATGTTAAAATAAAAAGATCTAAATAAAAAAAATATATCTTTATATTACTTCGTTTACATGCATGTCATGTGACCTTTAAGCAAATCACAATACTGTGAAGATGTGAATATGTTGTGAAATTATTGAAATATTGACGTAAGATCTCAGGGTGACTTAAAGTAAATATTTTGACATCTAAGAGTTTCGGCTGACAGAAACAGTGTGTGTTTGAGTCCAGGCAAGTCTGGTGATGATGATGTCATCGGTGTGTTCGTTTGCTTTATTGGCCGCAGATGGTTTCTGGATATTTGATTATTTCAGGGAGATTACTGTCTGTGTTTTTCTGCTTGTGTTTTTAGGATTATGTACTGTCTGCTTCTCCATTCCAGTGTATGCTTCACACACACACACACACACACACACACACACACACACACACACACGTTGTGTTTACATGTTTAATGGGCACATTCCATAGGTGTAATGGTTTTTATACTGTACAAACCGTATTTTCTATCACCCTAAACCTAAACCTAGCCCTCACAGGAGACTGCACACTTTTACTTTCTCAAAAAAACTCATTCTGCATTATTTATAAGCCTGTTTCCTCATGGGGACCTCACAAATGTCCCCACAAGGTCAAAATTTACTGGTATTACTATCCTTGTGGGGACATTTGGTCCCCATAACGTGATAAATACCAGGTGCACACACACACACACACACACACACACACACACACAAACTGTCTAGTTTGGGTGGATCCAGACCTGTGGTTTTATAGCACTTTTAACGCACAGACAGTTACATTGATTTGGAAACCCAAAACACACACACACACACACACACACACACATACTCCAGATCTGATATATATATGTATATATGTGTGTGTGTGTGTGTGTGTGTGTGTGTGTGTGTGCTTGTTCTTGCTACATTGTGGAGACCAAATGTCCCCACAAGGATAGTAAAACCTGAAATTTTCCACAGGCCGGTCCCCACAATGTAAAATTTTTTTTTAAAAATAGTAAATGATGTTTATCTGAAAATGTAACAGTGCAAACATGTTTTCTGTAAGGGGTAGGGTTAGGGTTAGGGTTGGGTTAGGGGATAGACAATATCATTTGGTCAATATAAAAACTAAAGAAGTCTATGGAAAGTCCCCACAATTCACAAAAACAAATGCGTGTGTGTGTGTGTGTGAGTGTGTGTGTGTGTGTTGACATCAGGTGGGTGGTCTGCAGCAGAGCAGGGGAATTCAGAAGACACACAGGAACATTTCTCAAACACACAGTCATTTCAGACATTTGTTTTTTTGATTATTTTCCCCTACACTTACATTTATATGTTTGGTAACTTTTAGATTTGTTTGGTGTTCGTTCTGTTGGACTCAACCCCATGACCGTTGTGTCACGAACGTCATGATGCAGCAGCTGATGAGTCATAATAACATAATGTTGTAATGTCAGTCAGAAATGTTATATTTTAGTTCGTCCGGATCATTTCCAGCCACTCTGACGTGAACTTTGAGACACTTTTACCACATTTACTCTTATCGTACCTCCTTGTGCAGGAATAGTATCTGTCCTACTTCCTCCTTGTGACCTCACTGCATTTCTGAAATAACAGCATGTTGAATATTTCTGTGCTTTATCGTCTGTGTGAAGGACGTTAGTTTGATTTCTGTCTGTGTTATTGAGAAAGAGACTCATAGATTGTTTTTAAATGAGCTGCGATTTACACAGATTACTTTGTGTGTCTGGTTTCATTTACTCTGTGTGCATCTGTGTGTGTGTGTGTCTGTGTCCTGCTGTGATTATGGAGGTTGATTTTCAGCTGTCCAAACATCCTCTCACTTACACAATCACAACACAGTCTCTTTCTCATTTAGGGATGGGTCAGGATGGCCAACTAGTTATCCACCAACCAAATATTCAGTTTCTTTTTGAGTCATTTTAATTTGTAATTTTATTTATTTTTTAAAATGTATAATTCAATAAAAATATTAATATTATATCATATTATTAATTTTAATATTTTTATATTATTATTGTAATTGTCATTATTGAACTCTTTATGTGTGTGTGCATATATTAAAACAACATTAAATAATTAAAATGAATATAATTTAAAAAATAGAATTTAAATTAAATATTTAAAATACTTAAAATCTGTAAATTGACTATTTAAATATTTTTCAGATAAAATTTTATTTAAATATAGATTTAAAAAAAAGAATATTAAATATTTTTTAGTATTACTGTTCTTATAATAATCATTAAAATGTGTTTTAATGTGTTTAAAAAGATTAAGTTATTACTTGTATTATGATTTTTAATTTTAATTAGATTAAATATTAAAATATTTTTTTACAAAATCTGTAAATCGATTATTTGAAAAAAATAATTATTTAAATATTATATTGTAATTATAGAATTATTATATGAGCAATAAAACATTCTGAATATTTTATTATATTTATATGTTGAAAGATAACATTTAGTGTTCATAACTCATAATGACCCTAAAGCAGCCCCATTATACCGTGGCCAGCTAAAACAAAGTCTTGAAATTCCACCAAAACCAACCAAAAGTAAAACCAAAGTAGACAAAATGAAAACAAAAATATAAAATAATAAAACCACCAAAATCATAAAAATTGCTGCCAAAATCAACAAAAATGCACTTAAAATAGACAAAAATAACACCAAAACCAGCAAAAACACCACCGAAATCTTGAAATTCCAATAAAACCAACAAAAATGCAACCAAATACACAAAATAACACCAAAATCCGCAAAAATACCAATAAAATCTTGAAATTTCACCAAAACCAGCAAGAATGCAACCAGAATCATAAAAAATGCTGCCAAAACCAACAAAAATGCAACCAAAATAGACAAAAATAACACCAAAACCGGCAGAAACACCGCCGAAATCTTGAAATTCCAATAAAACCAACAAAAATGCAACTAAAATAGACAAAATGACACCAAAACCAGCAAAATACCAAAATCATAAACAATGCCACCAAACCAACAAAATGCAACTAAAATAGACAAAAATAACACCAAAACCAGCAAAACCCCACCAAATCTTTAAAATCCAATAAAAATAAAAAAAAATGCAACCAAAATAGACAAAAATTACTCCAAAACCAGCAAAAATACTACTAAAATCTTGAAATTTCACCAAAACCAGCAAGAATGCAACCAGAATCATAAAAAATGCTGCCAAAACCAACAAAAATGCAACCAAAATAGACAAAAATGACACCAAAACCAGCAAAAGCACCACCTTCCTGGAATCAGCTAGTTAACTAGTTGTTCAGGTAACTCAGTTGTCTTGTTGATGAGGCGGTTTACTTTCTCTGTCTGTTTTCTTGTGTGTTGGTTCTGTATGAATAGACATTATTCCTTCCTTTGTTGAGCTCATGTCATTTCAAATGGTATGGTGAATGTGCTCAGAAACATCTGATTTCACTTTGTGACCGAGTTTGAATTTCACTGATTGAGGGACGTCATTGACACACACATGTTCCACACATGTTCCCATGATCGGCTGTGGATTCCCGTGCCGTTGCATCACTGCGCTGGTGTTCTCTCTCCGCAGGCGCTGTGCATTAACGTTCAGTCGAGCGATGTGTGCGAGACGCTGGCGCTGGTGTTCTGCGGCGCTGATGTGAGCTGTGACACCGGCGACCCCGAGCTGCCCTCTCCGATCGCTCTGGCCCAACATCACGGACAGAACCTGCAGGTGGAGTTCCTCACGCAGAACCGCAACACAGGTGTGTGCCCTGGAGACCGTTACTATGACGACCGTTGACATACAGCTGATGTGTTTACTCACGTTTGACCTTTTGACCTACAGAACTCCCGAGGTCAGAGGTGAAGGTTGCCGTCGACAGGGTGCACTACATGGCCCCGCCCTCCGTCACGCATAATGGGTTTCTATTTAAGACCGCCTCCATGGCTCGACCAATCACAGAGAAGAAGGGAAAAGAAGGTGAGACCTTTTTCTTGAAATGTTGTGTTTAAATGTACAAAATATTTTCCAATGAATTTAACTTGATTTGATTCTGTCTGTGTCTGTTAGAGTTCAGTCGGCGCTGGTGTGTGCTGAATGACGGGAATTTTAGCTACTATGAAAGTGACAAAAACGCTACACCGAATGGAGGACTGAAGATGAAGGAGATCGTCTGTCTGGCTGTCAACCCTCCTGAGACTCATGGGTAATCTGGCACACAGCATGTGTTTAAGAACTGTCATCTTTCTCTTCTGTAGGGCCTGATAATATTCACATCTCCTTCTGCAGGTACGATCACACGTTTGAGCTGTACTCGGACGCAGAGCGCTTGTATCTGTTCGGCACTGATAATCCGGAGACCATGCGCGAGTGGGTCAAATCCATCGCAAAGGTGACGTCACACCTGTTCTCAACTGGTCGACGGGTTTTATCAGGTTTGGACAGTGTCTCATTTGCACGTTGTCTGTCTGTGTTACAGTCGTTCATTCCTGCGGGTGCGGAGGATCTGTTACTGAAGGACTTTGAGCGCATCGGCCGGCTGCGGTATAAAGACAGATTGAACCTGGAGATGTCAAGACTGGGCTGGTTTTGTCTGGTGGGATCCAGCCTACACATCCGGCTGGAGGAGCACACCGCAGACGAGACCATCGACCTGCAGAAGCTGCTGGAGCTCTGTGAGTCACACACACAAAACCCTGGGGTGGAGATTAACAGGGATTAGGGGCAAAAATGCCACCAAACCAGCAAAATTGACTTCAAAACTATCCAAATTGCAAGCAAAATAGACCAGAAATTACACTAAAATTAGCAAAAATACCACCAAAATAAACAAAAATGACACTAAAATAATAAAAAAACAAAATCACCAAAATCAGCAAAAATCCAAAACGGCAAAAAGATCACAAAAATCAGCAAAACTGCCACTAAAATAAACAAAAATAACACCAAAACAGTAAAAATACCATTAAAATCAACAAAAATGCCACCAAAATCAATCATTATTAATCTATATGAATGTTTTATAACAACATTAATAATGATTTAATAAAGTGTAATTTAAATGACATATTAAAAATACTTTAAAATCTGTATATTGACTCTTTTAATAAATATTTAAATATAATTTATTATAGACCAAAACAAAAATATCACTAAAATCAGCAAAAATGCCTTCAAAATCAGCAGAAGCGTCACCAAATTCAACAGAAATCACACCAGAATAAACAAAAATACCACCAAAATCAATAAAATGCTGCAGAAATCAGCAAAAACACCTAAACCAACAAAAATGTCACGAAAACCAGCAAAAATTACAACAAAATTAACAAAAATACCACCAAAATCAGCAGAAATGCCACCAAAATCGATAAAATGCTGCCAAAATCAGCAAAAACAACACCTAAACCAACAAAAATGTCACCAAAACCAGTGAAAATGACAACAAAACCAACAAAAATACCACCAAAATCAGCAGAAATGCTACCAAAATCAATAAAAATACCACCAAAATCATCAGAAATGCCACCAACATCAATAAAATGCTGCCAAAATCAGCAAAAACAACACCTAAACCAACAAAAATGTCACCAAAACCAGTGAAAATGACAACAAAACCAAAAAAAACCCACCAAAATCAGCAGAAATGCCACCAAAATCAATAAAAATACCACCAAAATCAATAAAAATGCCGCCAAAATCATCTGAAACGTCACCAAATTCAACAAAAATCACACCAAAATGAACAAAACCACCACCAAAATCAATCATTATTGAACTGTTTGTATGTGTGTGTATTATAACATTAATAATTATTTAATATAATTTAAATGGCATTTTAAAAATACTTTAAAATCTGGAAATTGCCTATTTTAATAAATATTTTTTATTTAAATATAATATTTTTATAGACCAAAACTGCAAAAATAACACCAAAATCAGCAAAAATGACACCAAAATCAGCAAAAATGACAACAAAATCAACAAAAATCTCACCAAAATAAACGAAAATACCACCAAAATCAATAAAAATGCCGCCAAAATCAGCAAAAATGATAACAAAACTAACAAAAATACCACCACATTCAGCAAAAATACCACCAAAATCAATCATTAGTGAACTGTTTGTATGTGTGTGTATTATAACATTAATAATTATTTAATATAATTTAAGTGGCCTAAGTATTAGTATTAAGTATTGCCTATTTTAATAAATATTTTTATTTAAATGCAATATTTTTATAGACAAAAACTGCAAAAATATCACCAAAATCAGTAAAAATGACACCAAAACTGCTAAAATACCACCAAAATCATAATAAATGCCAGCAAAATTAACAGAAATACCACCAGTATCTGCAAAAATTACATCACAACAGCAACAATACCACCAAAACCAACAACAATAACATTAAAATCAACAAAAATGTCACCACAATCAATAAAAATGCCATCAAAACAACAAAAAATACCACCTGAGTCAACAAAAACATCACCAAAATTAGCTGAAATGTCACAAAAATCAGCACAAATGTCATGAAAACATCGACAGTTGAGAAGAATGAAATGTGAGAATGAAAAGTGTTGATGGAGGCCTTACATTTAGATCTGTTCAGAATTGCTCTGAATCTAAACTGAACGTGTGTGTGTGCAGCGATCCAGTCGGAGAATGAGGTTCTGGTTCTGGTGGAACGAGGCAGGTGAGCAGGTTAACCCGTTTAAGTCTTGTGTGTGTGATGGCGGGCGGACGCTGACTAACAGGACGTCTCCCTGCAGGACGCTGTACATCGAGGGCGAGAGGAAGCTGGATTTCCAGGGCTGGGCGGCGGCCATCCAGAGGGCTGCTGGGAGTTCTGGAGACACACTGAGTCAGCAGCAGCTGACGGAGGCTGATATTCCCGTGATCGTGGAGCGCTGCATTCATTTCACCACACAATATGGTACTACACTCTATTCTGATGTAGTCTATTTGAACTTTGTAACTAGTGAGGACCAGTCATATGTTTTGCTATTGGGTTGACAAAGTATTGCACAATGTAAGTATAATAAAAACAAGTACACACATGTCACTTAAACTACAGACTCCTGTTGTTTCTCAGTAATCGTGTAATCTTTATCTTACTAATAAACAGTGCGCTCACCTAATGGGAGTTAATGAGCTCCTAGATGTTAACGTCATCTCATATTAACAGATGACGACATGAAACCATGGTAGTAAATGTGTCACTGCAAACATCAGCTGACTGTCTGCACTGCTGAGCTCACTATAATTCATTTTCATGATTCGTTTGGAATGATTTTGCCAAGTGTTTGTCAATCAGGTGACGCTCAGACAGAACTTTGTTTAGGAGTAAAAGTGTGGAGCGTCACATGATTAAAAACTTTAACAAGAAAACGCTTTACACACTTTATGGACTTTAAAGCAATGATAGACTGAAATACTAACCAGAAAACTCAAGTCAAGCCACAGCTATTTGTGTTTCATATTATTTGGGAGTCTTTTGAATATTCAGTTTGACAGTGGGACTTTGAGTCAGAAAGGTCAAGAGTTGCTCTTCTAATGATGTTTTTAGATATCACTGTCCATGAAACATCATAAGTATGTGTTCTTGTGTCGTACAGGTCTGACGTCAGAGGGAATTTACCGTAAAAGTGGTGTGAACAGTAAGATCGCCGCTCTGCTGGAGGAGTTCAGACGGGACGCAAGATGCGTTTGGCTGAAAGAAGGTGAACATCAGGTGGACGACGTCTCCAACGTCCTCAAGCGCTTCTTCAGAGACATAGAGGAGGGATTGTTTGGCCAGGAGGCACAAAACTGGCTCACCGCTACAGGTATAGACCACTGGAATATTGTAATATTCAATTATTATTGGCAAGATGCTACAGCTAAAATATTAACTGGTAGATATACTGGTAGAATTTTTCCCAAGTTGATTATTCATAGTAGATTAAGACACTTGTTTTTTTTTTTTAGTAGTTTCTGAAAAGATATGTTTAAAGATGCAATATCTAATTAAATATGCACTAATTTGCATACATTTTCAGAACAGAAATCTGAGCATTCTTTTAAAATACTTGTTTGATTTCGTTGACATACTAGAGTTAAATGTTTTTACAGAAGGGATTTTGGATTTTTCTTTTTATCACACTTTAGGAATAAAGTGTTACAGAAATCATTGTGAGTGATATATGAACAAATCCTTCAGTAAAACCCTTCAGAATATATTTAGGAATAAACCTCTAACTTTTGGTGCAAGTGCTGCTGAAATAGAAGAAGAAACTGATTTTGAGAAAACAACCTTTAAAGATTGTGATTGTAAATTAAATCAATAATAAAATCATTCGAATGACATATGAACAAACCCTTCAGTAAAAACCTTCAGAATATAGAGAGGAATAAAACTCTTAAGTTTTGGTGTATGTAAGTGCTGCTGAAGTGGAGAAAAAACTCAAGAAAACAGCATGTTTATGTATAATTATGTGACGTAATTGTAATTTCTGCAGACGCAAATAGATAAAGTGCACAAATTAAAACAGTTGAATGAATATATGAACACACCCCTCAGCAAAACCCTTTAGAATATATTTAGGAATAAAACTTTAACTTTTGGTGTATGTAAGTGCTGCTGAAATAGAAGAGGAAACTGATTTTGAGAAAACAACCTTTAAAGATTGTGATTGTAAATTAAATCAAATCAATAATAAAACTATTAGAATGAAATATGAACAAACCCTTCAGTAAAAACCTTCAGAATATAGATGGGAATAAAATGCTACATTTTGCTGTAATTGCTGCTGAAATAGAAGAAGAAACTGATTTTGAGAAAATGGCCTTTTAAAGATTGTATTGTAAATTAAATCAAATCAATAATGAAACCATTAGAATGAAATATGAACAAACCCTTCAGTAAAAACCTTCACAATATAGAGAGGAATAAAACTCTAAGTTTTGGTGTATGTAAGTGCTGCTGAAGTGGAGGAAGAAACTGATTTTGAGAAAACAACCTTTAAAAATTGTATTGTAAATTAAATCAATAATAAAACCATTTGAATGACATATGAACAAACCCTTCAGTAAAAACCTTCAGATTATAGATAGGAATAAAATTCTAAATTTTGGTCTATGTAAGTGCTGCTGAAGTGGAGAAAAAACTCAAGAAAACAGCATGTTTATGTATAATTATGTAATTGTAATTGTAATTTCTGCAGACGCAAATGGATAAAGTGCAAAAATAAAAGCAGTTGAATGAATATATGAACACACCCCTCAGCAAAAACCTTCAGAATATATTTAGGAATAAAACTTTAACTTTTGGTGTATGTAAGTGCTGCTGAAATAGAAGAGGAAACTGATTTTGAGAAAACGGCCTTTAAAGATTGTGATTGTAAAGTAAATTAAATCAAATCAATAAAAAAAAAACAGTCAAATAAAATATGAATAAACCCTTCAGTAAAAACCTTCAGATATAGATAGGAATAAAACCTAAACGTTTTGGTGTATGTAGGTGCTGCTGAAGTGGAGAAACAACTCAAGAAAACAGGATGTTTATATATAATTATGTATTTATGTATATATTATGTATATATGTAATCATGTAATTGTAATTTCTGTAGATGCAAATAGATGTGCAATAAAATAAACACTTAAATATAAATTTTTGATCTTTTCTTTTCACTAGTGCAAAAGAAGACAGGTTTAAAAAGCAACAACAATGGTTTTGCCTATAGTGTCTTGCCTTAATGTTAATATGAATACGCCTGAAAGTAATCCAGTTGTCGTGTGTGTGTGTTCAGGTTTTTCAGATGAGAGCAGTCGGATCTGTCAGTATCGTCTTCTCTTCAGTAACCTTCCCCGAGTCAATCAGGCGACACTACGAGCGCTAGTTAATCATTTATACTGGTGAGACGAGCAGTCTTCCTCTTTCTCATAGAGCGCTTCCTTAGCTCTCCTTTTAGAAAAGTGTTGAGATTCTCTTCCATACCTTCTGATGTGTGTTCGTTCGCAGCGTTCAGCGATTTGCGGATCTCAATCAGATGAATCTTCACAATCTGGCCATTGTTTTCGGACCGACTCTCTTCCAGGCGGACGGGAAGGACTACAGCGCCGGTCGGGTCATCGAGGATCTCATCCAACACTACGTCACCATATTCGATGTAAGTTTGTGTGTGTTTAGACAGAAATCTGCACAGAAAATTTTACTTTCAAAGGACAATTTAAAGTAAAGTTACATTCAGCACCAGATACATACTCACTAGCGCCATCTATTGATGAGACTGCAGTGGCAGGACATTACTGATTATGTGTGTGTGTGTGTGTGTGTGTGTATTGCAGGTGAACGAGCAGCAGCTGAAGAAGCAGTTAGATGAGATCACATATATAATAAAGCTCAGAGATAACCTCACACCTAAAGCTGGAACGGTACGTGTTACAATTATTGTGCTATTTACTAAGTCATGCATCACAGGTGCTATTGCTGATAGTCAGTTCTCTGCCACAATGCACCCTGCCACAAATAATGGAGTAATTGGTTAAATTTGCATAAAAGCTAATTGCAGAATTGTGGAAGAACTAAATAGCTTTACAGATGTAAACTTTTAAGCTAATATGTAACAAAATAATATTTAAGTAATTTAACAACATATTTGCAGTTTTGTGGGGAAAAAAAAAAAATATATATATATATATATATCTATATATACACACATATATATATTTATGATTTTCAATTAATTATTTGCTTTTTAATTAAATCATCAACCCTCTTTTGTTCCCTCACACACAAAAAAATCACATTGTGATGTTTTATTGTAATTTTTTAATTACAATTGGTAATTGTTTATTCTAATTATTTATTTAAAGAGTTTGTTATTTGTACCTAATGTATGTGTATGTGTGTGTGTGTTTAGGGCAGTGGTGATTTTATCTGTACAGTTTACCTGGAGGAGAAGAAGGAAATGGCCGAACAGCATGTAAAGGTGCGTTTAACCTTTGAACCTGAAGGCCTATTTTAAAAAATCTGAACAATGTCAAGGACCCACTTACTTATGAGTGTTTAAAATGCTTTTAGTAGAGGAGATGTGTCCTGCTTTACATATAAAAGATGTACACTGTGTTCAAAAGTTTGGGATCAGTAAGATTTGTAATGTTTTTAAAATTTTTTTTTTTAATTTTTAATTTTAATTTTCATCAGCTGTTACTCCAGTGTCATATGATCCTTCTAATATGAATATCATTCTAATATGCTGATTTATTGTTAGAATTATCAATGTTGGAAACAGTTGTGCTGCCAAATATTTTTTTTTTCAGGATTCTTTGATGAATAACAATGTAAATCTATGCTATCACTTTTTATTAATTTAACACATCCTTGGTAAATTAAAGGATTAATTTCCAAAGAAATTTTAAAAGAAAAACGTACTGACCCCAAACTTTTGAAAAGTAAAATAAATAAATTCTGCTCTATTTAACCTGTTATTTATAAAAGAATCCTGAAAAAAGTATCACAGTTTCCAAAAAAATATTAAGTAGCACAACATTGATAATAAATCAGCATATTAGAATGATTTCTGAAGGATCATGTGACACTTAAGACTGGAGTAATGATGCTGAAAATTCAGCATTGCATCGCAGGAATAAATTATATGTTAAAGTATATTAAAATAAAAACCATTATTTTATATTGTAATAACATTTTGCAATATTACTGTTTTTTCTGTATTTTTGATCAAATAAATGCAGCCTTGATGAGCATAAGAGACTTCTTTAAAAAACATTACAAGTCTCACTGATCCAAACTTTTGTGCGCCAGTGTATATCATATTCATTTCACGTTTGTGCAAAGCATAAATGTTCACGTTTGACCTCCAGATTCCCGCCACGATGACGGCAGCTGAACTGACGTTTGAGATTTTGGACAGACGGAAAATCAGTGTTAAGGAGAAAGACTACTGGTGCTGCTTTGAGGTGAATGAGAAGGAAGAAACAGGTGAGTTGCGGAACGCCGGGTCACCGGTTACTCACCATGTTACAGTAATGCAGTTGCTCACAGGTGCTTGTGTGTGTGTGTGTGTGTGTGTCAGAGCGGCCGCTGCACTATCAGGAGAAAGTTCTGCCCATCTTTCATTCTTTGGGCACCGGCAGTCACCTGCTGGTCAAGAAGCACTTCTCCATGGAGGCCATGCTGGTCTATCTGGGTAAGAGAGATTATTTTACTATGTTTTAGCTCATTTTAATGCTTTTGTCATCTTGAGGACTTGTGTGAATATGTGTGTGTGTGTGTGTGTGTGTGTGTTTGGTACAGCCAGTAAAGTGGAGGTGTCCAAACACGGTATGATGAAGTTCAAAGAGGAGAGGAGTCTGCTGGGTTTGAGCACCGGGAGCTTCAACGACCGATACTTCATCCTCACCAGCACCTCGCTCAGACTCTATAAAGAAATCCGGGTAAGAGTGTGTATGTGTGTGTCATATGTGTTTGCGTAATTATTTAATTATGTCTCTGAAGGAGACTTTAAAATTATTTGTATCAAAAATGTGGTCATTGTCCAGCATCTCTGATGTGAATGCCCTCTCTGACCTCTGCCTGACCTCTGACCATGTGACCTGAGTAATAGCTCTCATTAAATAAACATCCGCTCACATTGAGATTCATCAGGTGGACATTGATGTCAGTGATGTGACGTCACACACGTAACAGCGATGGACAGAATGATTGATTATGTTTACATGCACATCATGCAAACATCACAATCTGATTCGGTGGGAAATATATTGCATGTAAACACATTATTCAGAAAATCCATATTGGCAGACTTACAACAATCATAGAGGAATATTCTGAATGCATCTGTATGGATATAAAAATCATAATCAGAATATGGCTCAGACTTGGATTTAAACCTCAATGTGATGCATGTACACATAGTGACAGTGTTATTATAGTATCACTCAGATGGTATTACATTTAAATGTAACGGAGTGATGCATATATAATAAACTATATAAGGAGAACCCAGTACTTCATCAAGGAATTAATTTATTGTTTTGAAAGAAGATATGACAAGGTTATATTTATATATACACAAGATGTTGAATTGGTTACTCAAGACTCATTCATAATTATTGAAAGAGGAAGTGAAACCATTTTCTGATTTATGTAAAAAAAATTATGTAAATTTTGGGTAAAAAAAAAAAAAGACCTCCGCTTTAAATGATGTGGGCAACATTTTTATTCAGAAAACGTGTTAATGGGCATTTTTAAAAATGTTTTACCTGGAATAATTGTAGAATTTTTGTCATATATTAAATTAAAACATTTTATATAATTGTGATGAACACTGGAGAATAAAATGTCAAAATTTGGTTGAAATAATGTTACATTGTCATTCAGTGTAAGACAATATTTATGTATAAATTTAAACAACATGCTTATTCCAAATACATATGTGCATATTAAAATATATAAAAGAAAAAGGGAGCATGTTAAATTTTATTGTGTTTTAGATGAGTAAAAAATTCTTACTGACAAACGGGCAAAATTTTTAAAATGTAGAATTACAACTAATTAGTATTTGGGGTGAAAGTAATTCGTCTTTTAATGTGTCATAAACTGATTTTTGTTGTAAATATGCCTGACAAGATTGTTACACTGAATGACGTATTAGTAGTCTTCTGTAAATTAGGGAAAAATGTATGATACTTATTTTTTGCTCAGAAAAACTAAAACAAAAATGCAATTATATTAAACAATATAACAGCAACAATTTAAAGCAGTATTACACTTATTGTTTTTATGCTTAAACCATTTTTCGTCTTTGACCCATGTATATTTTTTGTTTGTAGTTTTAGTTTTAGTTAAATAATTTTAGTTTTCATCAATTTTAGTTCATTTTAATTTTATGTTATCCACATCATTTAAAAGGGAGGTCATTTAATGTTTAACACTTCATACATGTTTTTTTTTTTTTTTTCAAAATTGGAAGTTTTAGTCATTTTTATTAATTGTTTTACCTATATAATTTTTATACATTTTATTTCAGGTTTTAGCTATTTTAGAACATTATGTTAAATAAAATGAAAATGAAAAATGTTGCGTTGGCTACTGGCTGAAATAAAAAAATAAAATAAAATATTTTGTGCATTTTTCAGCTTTTATTTTATTTATGGGTTTAGTTTTAGTTAATGATAATCTTGTGTGTGAGAGCAGAGAAGTGATTGATTGTTTTACTTTGAAACTCTCATACACAGAATCTCCAAAAGCTGCAAAGCCCAGAGCTGCAGTGTGTGAGTACAGATAGTGTGTGTGTGTGTGTGTGAGTGAGTGAGTGAGTGTGTGTGTTCAGAAGGTTTCTTTACAGTTTGGGTGTCTGTGGTCATTAATTCACGTTATGTGGAAACTTTGGGTGTGGGTGTGTGTGTGTGTGTGTAGGTAGAGGTTTAGTGTCTGCTGCTCTCTCTTGCTCTGGTTTAATGGGTTCTCAGGTGGTGGTTTTCCTCTAGTTTTGGGTTCTACATGGAGTGTGTGTGCGTGTGTGTCTGTGTGTTTCAGTAGGTTTATCACTTTCTTTCTCTTTTTCTCTTTCTATAGAGTAATCGTCCAGAGCGAGAGTGGCCGGTCAAGTGTCTGAAAGTCTATCACGGCATTAAAAAGAGGCTCCGTCCACCAACATGGTGAGAATAAATCTGAATTATGAACTGAATCTGTACCGAACCCCAGTCAGCTTTTTAACTAGACAGCATATTAGGTGCTCATGAAATGAATTTCATCTAAGGTTTGATTTCATGCATTAGCATGATTTTCTTTAAAGCTGCTTTAAAACAATGTGCATTTTGGAAAGTTTTATTGCTAACTTCAAACTCATAATAGTGCACACGTGTTGAACATTGTTCAGAAGCGGCTGTGCTGAGATTTCTGACCAGCAGGTGTCAGTGTGAGTCAACACAGAATCAGAGATGCTCATTTTCAGTGCTGTTTAACCCTGTAATGTCTGACATATGATATAATACTCCAAAAAAGCTAATGTTTCAAAATGGAACAGTTGAAAATCGAAAACAAAAAAGAGCTTACATATGTTTGATTTTTTTTTTTTTTTTGATAATCATATTTGCTCCATCAGGCTTTTGTGGCTCATATAATCAGAAATACTGAGATTATTAGTTTTATTCAGAGACTTAAACTAAGCACAAATATGCAATTTACTGATATTTATATGAAATATAATAAATAAATATAATGTAAATTAATGAGATCTTTATAACAGTAGAGCAGATACTGACGCAAAATTATCTAAATATCAGTGTTCACTCTATATCTCCAATAATATGTCTTAGTAAGATAAGATTGAAATGATCCAAACATTTAATGCAACGCATATAAGCTACATCAGGCTTTAGGGCCCTACTTTTCTATTTAGGAGCACAGTCAAAATTTCAGTAGCACCTTCTAATCAATAATCAATAATAAAAAATCTAAACAAAAATCAGCCTTTCCATTACGAGGTGATATTTGACTCCTTAAAGTGATTTACAGGAGAATTTTGTTTTTACCTTTGTAATGGCATTTTTTCTTACTTTATTAAAAGGATCTTTTAAGGATCCAAATTGTTTACACATATATTTTAAGCTTTTTAAAATTTCTAATTAAAACAACAGAAAAAGTTACCAATCAAATGAAATCACTATTAATTTGTACACACAAAAGTGGCTTGTAGGTGTATTTTCAGGTTTAATGAGTGCAATCAAATTCATAAATTCATGTTGAGATTAATGTTTTAAATATGACATTTTGAATACAGAAATATTAAATGATTTAAATAACGGAAAATATACTTTAAAGATGAAACTAAATCTGCCAGTAGGTGGCGGCAAGTCACAGATTTAATTACTGAATCATTCGTTCATTTGATTTGTTCAAACAGCTGATTCATTCATGAATAAAGCAAGTGTCTTTATGAATGGGAAATTGAATCATTGACTCACTAGATTCGTTTAAAAATGCACGTTCGCACGCAGGAGTTTTCAGTCGCACTGTAGAGCCCTGGCTTTATAGGGTTAAAGGAGCAAATATGCTGTTAAAGCTTTCACATGAATCTTCTAGTTTGTTCTGTTTGAGCTGTGAAGTGTTTAAATCATATTGAGATGAGCTGCTTCATTCAGACGTCAGTGTAATAAATGCGTCTCAGAGACAATCAGACCTGAAAAAAACATCTCAGTAATGTCTGGCTCTTTATATCATTGACTTCTCCACATTCAGAGTTTCTGCTCTTTTAAGAGCATCTAGACATGATCATCTGTTGAAATCAATACAATAAGAGATTGAGTTGTTTAACTCTTTATTCTCTCTGTGTGTCTGTAGTTGGGGTCTCACAGTCGTCTATGAAAGTGACAAACAGGAAAAGCAGGAGAGACAGCAGTGGTGAGAATCATTCTGTGTGTGGTTTATGAAAGTGAAAGTTATTGTATATACGTGTGGTATTTTGTGTTGTTTTGTAAATAATGCGCTGTATGCGGTGACTTTAACCTCTTAAGGAACATAAACGTGTGTGTTTTGATGTGTTTCTGTCTCAGGTATCTCTGCTGTGACACGCAGAATGAAATGAGGGAATGGTTCGCTACTTTCATGAGCATACAGGTCAGTCTAAGAGGATTTTTAACCCTATAACAGGGTGCTTGAAGTACTTGAATTTAACATTTTGAAATTTAAGCCCAGTGCTTCAATTATTAAAAGACAAAGTATCTATGAAATAAGTGTTTAATTTGTTTCAATAGGCACATATCTTTTGATGCAAAATTAAATAGGTAAAAAAAAACATTTCACTTATTTCAGTTAATCAGTTAGAAAACTAGTGAGCTAAGCCAGTAGTAGTACTGACAGTGTTGTGTAAACATGACTGAAGATGCAAGAAATGGAGGAACGGATGAACCAAATCAATTGAGCGAGTCATTTACGCTGGAACTGCTCCGATTGATTCAAACTCATGACTTCAATCATTTATTTCAAGCGATTCACTAGCAAAAAACATTCATTTTTTAATTTAAACACCACTTGTAATGATTTTAAGTACTTAGTGATGGGTGAAACTGAGCTTTCTGAAACTCCAAATCATTAGTAAACCATTGCTTCGTAATATGATTCACTGTTTCCAAGCGCTCCAATCAGATTGTGTATCGCGAATCATTTGAATCAGATCAGAATGGGTTTGTGAATCATTTTGCGAATTGAATGATTGAAATCAAATGATTCACAATCCGTCCTGATCTGAAATAATGGTTCGCGAATTATTATTGAGATCGGGACATCAGAGTGTGGATTGTGAATCATTTGATTTAGATCAGGATTTTGGAGTGATCTCTTTTTTCAGATTTTTTTTTCTTAAACAGTAGAAAACATCAAACCATTAAGGCAGTACAGTTATAAAAACAAATCAAAGAAAAAAGAAAGTGTACACAAATATAAATATGTTAGAAACATGCTAGCAACTTGTTAATCATGCTGACAATTTGTTAATCATGCTAGAATCATGCTAGCAACTTGCTAATCATGCTAGAAACGTGGTAACAAGTTACTAATCATGTTAGAAACATGCTGACAGTTTGCTAATCATGCTAGAAACATGCTAGCAACTTATTAATGCTAGAAACATGCTAGCTACTTGTAAATCCTGTTAACAATTTGTTAATCATGCTAGAAACATGCTAGCAACTTGGTAATCAAGTTAGAAACATGCTAGCAACTTGCTAATCATGCTAACAATTTGTTAATCATGTTAGAATCATGTTAGCAACTTGCTAATCAAGTTAGAAACCTTGCTAATCATGCTAACAATTTGTTAATCATCTATAGCAACTAGAAACATGCTAGTAAACTTGCTAGCAACTTGTTAATCATGCTTAACAATTTGTTAATCATGCTAGTAATCTTGGTAAGTTAGAAAACATGCTAGCAACTTGCTAATCATGCTAACAATTTGTTAATCATGCTAGAATCATGCAACTTGGTAATCAAGTTAGAAACATGCTAGCAACTTCTTATCAATCATGCTAACAATTTGTTAATCATCCAGAATCATGCGCTTAACTTGTTAATCAAGTTAGAAACATGCTAGCAACTTGCTAATCATGTTAGAAATATGCTAGCAACTTGTTAATCATGCTAACAATTTGTTAATCATGCTAGAATCATCTGCTTAACTTGTTAATCATGCTAACAATTTGTTAATCGCTAGAATCATGCTAGCAACTTGGTAATCATGTTAGAAATACTAAACTTGTTAATCGTAACAATTTGTTAATCGCTAGAATCATGTTAGCAACTTGGTAATCAAGTTAGAAACATGCTTAAGCAACTCTGCTAATCATGCTAACAATTTG
The DNA here is from genome assembly GCA_012976165.1 of Labeo catla. Lineage (NCBI taxonomy): Eukaryota > Metazoa > Chordata > Actinopteri > Cypriniformes > Cyprinidae > Labeo > Labeo catla. The sequence continues at coordinate 53,131 of VONZ01001436.1, read as the reverse complement.
TTAATCATGTTAGAATCAAGTTAGCAACTCTTGCTAATCAAAGAAACATGCTAGCATCCTAATCATGATAGAAAATGCTTACAATCATGCTAGAAACATGTTAGCAACATGATGACAGTTTGTTAATCATGCTAGAATCATGCTTAGTAACTTGCTAATCATGCTAACAATTTGTTAATCATGTTAGAATCATGCTAGCAACTTATTAATCATGTTAGAAATATGCTAGCAAATTGCTAATCATGCTAACAATTCGTTAATTATGCTAGAATCATTGTAGCAACTTGTTAATCATGCTAACAATTTGTTAATAATGCTAGAATCATGCTAGCAACTTGCTAATCATACTAGAAACAGGCTAGCAACTTGTTAATCACGTTAGAAACATGCTAGCAACTTACAAATCATGCTAGAAACGTGTTAGCAACCTGCTAATCATGCTAGCAACATACAAGCCACTTGTTAATTGTGATAGAAACATGCTAGCAACATGCTAGCAACTTGCTAATCATGCTAACAATTTGCTAATCATTATAACAACATGCTAGTTACGTGTAAGTAACGTGCTAACAACATGCTATGTATCTGTTTGTCTTCAAACATTCAAACTTTAACCTTTTAAAACTACTTTAAACTATTTCAGACTGAAAATCATCAAACTTAAAACTTTTCCAAATTTCTTAAATTTTTCAAACTTTTTCAAATGTTCTGGTCCAGCTTTCTTAAGCCAACTTGAAGTTGGTCTTGACAAACTTTTTAATGTAGTTTTCTGTCAGTATCTGCTGTACTTTTATAAAGATCTCATTGATTTACATTACAATCAGCAGAGTTTCTTCATAAATATCAGCATCTTTTTTTCCTCCATATTCTCACTGTATCATATGAGCCATAAACGCCTGACGGATCAGATATGCTGCATGTATGTATTTATGTTTCTCTCTGTCTCTGTCAGAACGGTGGTCGCGTGTGGCCGGCGGAGTGGTTGAAGTCTCGTGCGGTGAGTCGTTCGGCACCGCTGGACGCTCGCTTCGGTAACGTGTCTCTGATTCCTCTGCGCGGCAGTGAGAACGAGATGAGGAATAGTGTCGCCGCTTTCACAGCCGATCCTCTCGCCGTGAGTCTAATCAACCAATCACAACAGGGCTCGGCCAATCACGCAGCCAATCACACGGCTCTCTGCTCCCAAACCCGGTGAACTCGGCGTTGAGCTTAAAGCATCGTAATGCATTAATGAGTTATTTAATGTTCTTTTTTTCTTTTAAGATTTAATAATTCTATTGATTTTATTTTTAAAAACTAAAAAGAGCTGCTCAGTGTTTAATGTCTAAAGTTTTACACAATTATTTGTATTTATAAAATATTCATAATTTTTTTTTTCTTCTTTTTTATTTTATAGATAAAAAATATATTTATTAATATTTATTTAACTTTGAGTAACAGAGAATTTATTCCCAGCATGCACTTCAAAGAGCTCGCTAGGTTTCGGAGCAGAGCTGAAGACAAACATTTATATTTATATGAATATGATTATTTTATCTGCATAGACCGGTATTGATGATGCTGTGTGATTACCCATGAGCCCTCACTGTTCTGATTTACTGAGACGCTTCATGTTCGGCTCACAGTGTGTAATGAATAGGAGTGAATCACGTGAGCCGCACATGAAGCGTACTGCACTAATGCTTTATTACTGGAGGGTGTGGAGGTGTTTAAGTGTTATCAGATGTGTGTGTTTCTATCTCAGTCCAACCTGTGGACACCTGATTAACAATGAAGGTTCAGAAACAATAAATCATGTGTAAACAAATGAAAAAATTGTGTCTGTGAGGAGCAGGTGTTGGGTTATTGCTCATATGATTAACTTTGATGGGTGATTTCCTCTAAACATTTTACCTGTAATTCTGCAGGACTGTCCTGTTTATACATTATATTAGTGACGGTGTGTATTTATGATAATATGAGTTCAACATGTAAGTGATGAAGTACCTCTGGAGTGTTTTCTCATGTCTTCTATCGCATCATTGTGAATAAAGAGGATTAAACTTTAACATCATTAGAATTAAACGTTAATAATGTTGTCTTTATATTTGTATATATAAGGACAAACTGATATTATATGTGACCCTGGAGCACAAAACGTAAGTATCACGGGTATATCTGTAGCAATAGCCAACAATACATTGTATGGGTCAAAATGATTGATTTTTCTTTTATGCCAAAAATCATTAGGATATTAAATAAAGATCATGTTCCATCAAGATATTACAGATTTTCAAACAGTTGTATCTTGGCCAAATATTGTCCTATCCTAACTATACATCAATGGAAAGCTGTTTTCGTGGTCCAGGGTTACATATATGTGGATATATAAGTAATGATATTTTATTTATTTATTTATTTTTTAAATATTACAATTAAATATTACAACTATTGCAAGCGAATTAACAGATATTTGTATTTATAAAAATGTTTTTCTATTTGTTTTTATCTAGCATTATATTTATTTAATTTTTATTTTTTTCAATGAGGAGCTGATGATATCTGAGCCCATGACAGTGAATTTTCAATCCTATATTTGTATTGAAGTCAGTTTTCTGTTCTGTTTTTGGAGTGTCTGTTCTGGAGTGTTCTGTTTTGATTAAATGAATGCTTTATTTTCTGCAGCTCTTCAGAAATGTTTGACAGAGTGAATCGTGTTCAGGTGAGACGTCCAGCTTCAGACCAACAACACGACAAATCCCAAATATATCATCATTATCTGATGATTATTATGTGCGCTTGTTTTATATATATATATATATATATATATATATATATTTAATAAATAATATTTTATAAATATTTATTAAATACTCACAATTTATTTAACATTTTATTTATGTACCTATATTACGTAAAATACCATGTGTTTTATTTTTATTCAGTGTGTGTGTGTATATATATATATATATATATATATATATATGTATACATATATATCAATTTTAATACCATTTTATTTATTTATTATATTTTATTACATAAAACATGTTTCTTATTTTTATTTTATATATATATATATATATATATAGATAGATAGATAGATATAGATAGTACATTTCAATAAATATTAAATATTTTATAAAAATTTAAAAAATATTTGTACAATTTATTTTGCAGTTTATATATATATATATATATATATATATAGAATAAATGTTAATAATTAATAATTTATTATTTTTGTTGTAGTATTTATTTATTTAATATATTACGTAAAACACCAGGTTTCTTACACCAAAACCAAACCTTACACCAAACACCAAGTTTCTTATTTTTATTTAGAATATATATATATATATACAGTATATTTTAATAAACATTAAATATTTTATAAATATTGATAAATATTGATACAAATTGTTATTTATTTTAATAACAAATATTTTTTATAAATATTTATACAAATATATTTATACAATTTATGTTTGTAATATTTATTTACTTATATTACGTAAAACACCAAGTTTCTTATTTTTATTCTATATATATATACAGTTTTTATAATAATCAATAATATTTTATGAATATGTATAAAATATTTATACAATTTATTTTACATTTTATTTATTTTTTACATTTTATGTATTTATTTTTAGGAACTGAAGGTGTGTGCGGGTCACAGTCACGTCAGCCGTCGTTGATCACTCAGATCTGGATCAGTTCAACACATCCGTCCGTCCATCACTGACTGTACCTGAGCGTTTGGATTTTTTTCTCACGCACTTTGACTTTCTCAGAGGTGACGGCACCTTACAGCACATGTCACTGGTTCAATCCATCACTCTTTCCTGACACGCTCATTCTGGGACATCAGACTGTTACTGGACTCGATTCTCATGGGTCACATGATGGTGAAGGACGGGATGGATGTATGTTTTGTGTTTTTGTATATGTGTTCAGAAGCTGTTCACTGGACCACATCATCACACGTGGGGCGTTTAGTGTCCAACTAACCCATTTAAACACTCGAGATGTCCAGTGGGACCAAATGGACATGTGTTTTGTCTAACCTTCACACTTTTACAGACTGTATAAATTATTTCAGCTTCGTTCCTGTTTTAACGCCAATCAAATGAAAATGAATCACATCAAGAACTTTAAAGGTCACGGATCAGTCCATGCAGAGAGAGAGAGAGAGAGAGAGAGAGAGAGAGAGATGTGTGTGAGAGAGAGATTAAGCTTTCACATTGCCATATAAATATATTTATGCTGATTCTGACATAATGTGAACATCCCATAACTCTGTGTGTGTGTGTGTGTGTGTGTGTGTGTGTGTTTTATTTCTGTATGTGCTCAGAGTGTGTGTTTGTCATCTGTTGAATCCTGTAGAAAATGAAGCGATCGTGTTTTGTTGATATTGTTGTAATATAACTTTATTCATATGATTAGCCTTTATAATTTAATTATGATGTTCCACACATTAGTATTCCATATGATTGTTTGTAAATCAGAGAAACATTGGTTTCGTTCACACACACACACTCGTTTCTCGTTTCCTCGTTTATCTGATCATGTGATTGGTTCAATTAGTGTCTGGTTTTATGTGAAATTAAATCAGGTGGCGTAAATGAGTTTGCACAGTTCTCTTCCCTCAGTTGTGTTCGTTTAATGAGAATCAGAGTCAGATGTGATTCAGACGCTCGTTAGTGTTTTATCTGGTGAATATGAAGATTTGATGACTCTTGAAGTATTATCTGAACGTCACGTTCATCAATCAGACGAGCTTGACGTGACATCTGGAAAATATAAATTCGTTTACCTGCTAAAGTCAAAATGTACTCGTATGACTCTTTGTTTAGTGGAAAATAATAGAAGATATTCTGAGAACAGTTTGTTTTGGGATCCCATTGACTTTCATTTTAAGTGTTTTCCTTAAAAAAAGGTTCAAATTTTTGGCTGAATTCTTTTGAAATGTGTACATTTGAGAACAGAGTGTTTAGTTTCTAATTTAACGATTGTCATAAGCACATTGAATTACTGTGAGATTAGAACTTGTTTTAAGTCTTTGTACGTTTTGCTGTATTTTCGCCGTTGTTGCTTGTTGCATTTGATCAGTGTGTGTGAAAATATCATCAGAATTTTAAAGTTTTACAGTGTTTGTGACTGTCAATTAATTTTCTGTCTTACTTTTTTCACAATTGAAGATCTTAAAGATTTTAAATTAGAGCAGACAGTTTGCATAAATGTATAGTTATGGCATTAAATTGCAAAATAATTCTGTCTTGTTTTCCAGTACAAATATGTAAACATTCTTAAAGCAAGATGCATTAAAATCTTGATTTGAATATCTTTAGTAACTTGCACTGGAAAACAAGGCAAAAATACTGAAAAAAAACAATTTTGTGTTTATTTTTTGGTCTTAAATTAAGCTTAAATTGCTAAAACTCGCAGACAGTGACTGTAGTGACTATAACACTTGTGTAAGGATCTTCATCAGACATGTTTGAATCTGTCAGGCTCTCAGGAGTTTCTCTCCGTTTTCTGTGTTTGTTTCTTTACCGCTAAGCATCTTTTTGGCCGCTGTTGCCGGGCAACAGAAACACCTGCATGTCCATCCCATAATCGTCCTGTGTTTCTGCATGCGTTGCATGTGAACCCGTTTGTCTGATTAGGTGTGTGCATGTTCATGTTGATTGTGAAATGTTGTCACATCACGTGTGTTCAGCTGCGTGAGCTTTCGTGTTCAGGATGTCTGTGTTTCCGTAACACGCATGCAGGGGAAGCCGCAGGAGTTTCTATGAGCTTGTGAGTCACTGCGGCTAAAAGTATAACACCAGCTCGTCTCGAACACTCTCACAAACACCCTGAACAGACACGTCAGGGTCACAAACACCATCCATCCATCCATCAATAAATCGTAAACATCATAACAGAAAACATCAAGAGATCTGTGCGTTCAGATGAACAACAGTCCAACCTGACATTGATCTGTCTGAAACGAATCATGTGCAGCTCGTAATTCAGCTCAAAATCAACAGAATAAATGACAGATTGCATTTTGCTTTAAATAAAATAAGGCCTATTTTAAGATTTTTTTTCATTGATTCATAATAAAAATGGTAAAGTATTTTAATTTGTTTGCAAAATGTAAAAAGTTCAAGCAAAACAAAGTATATTTTGCTTTAAAATGAGCTTCTTTTAGGTTTTTGTATTGACATTATGATGACATTTAAACGTAGTCTAAAAATAATATTTTAAATGTATTAGTAAAATAAAATAAGGAAAATAAAAACTGACAATGCTGAATTATAACAGGGTTCTGACAAGGTGTCTGAAGTGCTTGAATTTGACTTTTGGATTTTTAAGGACTGGAAAACCCTTGAAAATATCTATATTCCTGAAGAGGTACTTAAAAAGTGCTTGCGTATTGAAAGAAAGTGCATCTATGAAATAAGTGTTAAAGCACATATTTTTTCATGCAAAATTCAACAATTCAAAAAACATACTTTTTTCTGCTTATTTCAGTTAATGTCATAAAATTAGCGAGCTAAGCCAATAGTAGTACTGACAGTGTCGTGTAAACATGGTTGAAGACACAAAAAGAGGAACAGATGAACCGAATCAATTGAGTGAGTGACTTACGCTGGAAGCGCTCCAATTGATTCAAACTTGTGACTTCGATCATTCAGTTCAAGCGATTCACTAGCAATAAAAATTAAAAAGCCATTCAGTTTCGAATTTCATCATCGCTTGTAATGATTCTAAAAAGCATGTACTGTATAGTGATGGTAGAAACTGAAACTCTGAATCAGTTAAAGTATTGCGTTGCAAAATGATTCACTTTTTCGAAGCATTCCAATCAGATCGTGTATCGTGAATCATTTGATTCAGATCAGAATGTGTTTGTGAATCATTGTGCGAATTGAGTGATTTGTGATCTGCGGTCAAAGTCCTGATCTGAAATTATGGTTCACGAATCATTATTCAAACCGGGACTTCACGTATTGTGAATCATTGATCTGAACTTCGGAGCGGGTTCGTGAATCATTTCGTGAATTGAATGAATTTAATTTACGATCTGTGTATAAGGAAATACAAATTAAGTTATATTTTCCTGTATTCTCTCAAGTCAAACAATCCAAAGAAAACATCTTTAAAACAGAACCAAAAGTCACTTTCAAAATGAGCAAACAAATGAATGAATCTTCCTCAGAAGAGACAAAAAAAAATTTAACTCACTTCAGTGTCTGACTTATATTAGAATTACATCCATAAGCTTTTTGTGAAATTTGGATGAACTCATGAATCTGTTGTTTGATCTCTCATCATGTTTAAGGAGAGAACTATAGTTTCTGGACACTTGTTGTGATTTTCAAGGGTGTAGAATTTAGTAGAGACGATATGACATGTCCCTACCAATATCCATTTTAAATGTTATGTGCTTGCTTTCTTTCTTTTTTTAAGTTAACATCATTGCATACTTTGCATGTGCTTCACTTTATTTTTGCCATTTTGTTTTATTAAAATATGTTTATTTATGTATTTACCTTTTAGAATTTGAAAGATAAGACATTATTTGATAAGTGAGATCTCTGATTGAAGTACTTGATAATCAAAAAAGTAGTGCTTGAAAAGTCCTAGAATTTTATGTACAAACCCTGTTATGAATAAGTTAATCGTAGAAGTAAAATATACTTATTGGTATGAGTGATGTTTGTTTACAAAGTTTAATTGAAGTTTATTTTATATTTTTTCAGACGGATGATTTTCATTATTGTATTACATGAGAAATACTGAGAAAAATAATGAGATTTTGAAGTTGAATTGTTTTGAATATAATGCACAGTGCAAAACTCTTAAAGCTCCTAAAAATAGGCTTTATATTTCATTTAAGCTCATTTCAGTTTTTCCCCCTTTTTTCATTAATGTATGACATGAGAACTAATGAGAAAAATAATGAAATTGTAGGGTTTAATTGTCATAAACATGATGCACACAGCAAAATTCTTAATGGTCCTAAAAATAGACTTCATTTTATTTTCAGCTCATTTTAATTATTTTTTTCCCCACACCACGATTTTCATTACTGAATTACATGAGAAATAATGAGAAAAATAATGAGAATTTCGATTGGATTTGTCATTAACATGATGCACAATGCAAAACACTTGATGGCCTAAAAATAGGCTTAATTTCTTGTCAAATATAATGTACTATATTATATTTTATATTTGAATTCTTAAATTTGAAAATTACATTTTTACAGAATTACAAATTTTTCGTAGATTTTTGTTTTCTTGTGCATTTCCGTTTGTCCTCTATTACGTAAACAGCATCAGAGGAAAGAGAATCACGTGTTTTAGTGTGCATGTATTTCACTGATCATCACGCGTCATTAAGAGGTCGTGACCTCACACAGTAATGATGAGTGAAGTCTGTCTTTCAAATGCATGACGGTTCTTTATCTCTGACCTTCTCTCTGTGGTCGCAGCAGATCGTCTGTATGGATTCGCAGCTCGTTCCTCTTTCATGGGCGGCTGTGAAGCGGCTGTAATTGGGCTCGTCTCGGTCATTATCACAGTCAGACTCGGAGCGGTTTGTCCGAGCCATTCAGAGCTCTTGTGTCCAGTTCAAAGGCTTTTTTCTTGGTTTCACAGGCTCGATCTGAGCTGCTCATTAGTGTGTCGCCATCTGACCCTCATATCACCATAGCAACTGTTTTCATGCTTTCTGCTCTTCTCTTCATATATCGATCATAATCATCTACAGTCATATTGATATATCATAATTCTCCCTCTCTCATTACTTGATGTTTTTATTAATTTTTTTTGTCTTGGCTTCATGAATTCTGTGGAAAACTGAAAACATGTAGATTTGCTGTTTCTCTCTCAAACGCCTGACCCAGTTTCATTCACAATGATATTGTGATGTTTTCTATCATGACTATTGTGGTGTGTGTATGTGTGTGTTTGTGTCTGTCGTGAGGTAGTGGCTGATAGAGTAAATTATGTGACATCTGATGCTGTATTTCAAAAAATCCAGTTACACAAAAACTTAATTTAAATTTAAATTACTTAGTTTTAAATTATTTTGACAATTTACTGCAGAACTATTGTTTTTTCATGCTCTGGTCAATTTTGAGATTTTGGTCTGTTTTGCTTCCATAACACGTCTTTATTTCAGACTAGTGGAAGGAAAACATCCAAAATACACATTTAGGTGTTTGTTATAGCACGTTATCGATTTGTGTCTATAGATTTAAATTCTAATACCTATCTTAAGGAGTTTGTTCCTCCACTTCAGCAGCACTTACATACACCAAAACTTAGAGTTTTATTCCTAGCAATATTCTGAAGGTTTTTGTAGAAGGGTTTGTTCATATGTCATTCACGCTCATTTATACAGCATTTTATTCTTTAAACATGGTGAAAATTAATAGTTTTAAAGACGGTGAGGTTTTTCTCCACCTCAGCACCACTTACATACACCAAAACTTAGAGTTTTATTCCTCTCTATATTCTGAAGGTTTTTATAGAAGGGTTTGTTCATATGTCATTCACACTGATTTATATAACATTTTAAAAACATGGCAAAAATGGAAATTTTAGAGGCAGTGAGTTTGTTTCTCCACTTCAGCAGAACTTACACCAAAACTTTGAGTTTATATATATATATATATATATAGAAGGTTTTTACTGAGGGTCCTGTTCATAAATCATTGACACTGATGTATACAACATTTTATTCATAAAAACATGGTGAAAATGTATTTTCTATTGTCTTGTTTTCAGTATTTTCTGATTTACGGAGTGATTAAAAAAAGAGAAATCCAAATCCCTCATATAAAAACCTTTGAACTCTAATATGTCAACAAAATCAAACAAGAATTTTGAACCAATGTTCAGACTTCTGTTCTGCAAATGTAAACAAATGATGTCGTCTTTACATATTTAAAGCATAGCGCTTTTTTCACAGTGTACACTTTAATGTGTTTTGTACACTGAAAGACAAAAGTCGATCAGAATCTGGTTTAGCTTTATAATTTTGTGCTCAGAATGATGAGCTGACTGAGATTTGCGTTGAAGAAATGCAGCCGCTTCAGTCGTTTTGTGTTCATCAGGCATTAAAACGCACCTGCGTTTTGTCATGAAATTCATGTGACACCTGATTCATTCAGACAGTTATATTTGTCATGATTCACAAACACACAGTCAGTCTTCATGTATTGTTTTCTGGTTTTAGAACATGATTTGAAAAGCTGAAATAGTTTTGCTGATACTCGAGGCATAAAGATGAAACACAAACACACTCAAAAACACCCGAGTAACTGCAGGTGATTTCCATGTTTATTGCTTTCAAATGCAGGATTATTTTTGCCTGTGTGTTTGTGTGTGAGAGAGAATGCATTTCCCTCCAGCTGATTTCCACATCAACACTTTGTTGTAAGAGAAAGCGCTGGAGATGGAGGGACAGATAGAGAGAGACGCGTCGCCGCAGGCCGTCTTTCACTGCTTTCTGAGCTCAACGCTAGAATTGCTTCTGCTTATGTAAGTTGTTTTCGTACGGGCCTGCTGGTGAACAATGAAAAAAAAAAAAACTACTTTTAAAAGTGTGAAGCTCTCCACAGCTTGCTTTTTACAGTGTGTGTGGATAATAATGATCTAAGTTATTTTTCATGTTATCATTTTTTTTTAAAAAATGTCATATACCAAATATAAATTTCTTTATTTAAATATTCTTAACAAGATTTCTATGTAACGGTTGGGGGTTGGGGGTAATGCATGAGATACATAATCAGATTACTTTTTTTAAAGTAACTAGTAAAGTAACACATTACCTTTTAAATGTACAACAAAATATCTGAGTAGATAAGTAAAATATATTATAGATTACAAATTTCTTCACACTAAGAAAAAGTAATTCTTTTACAAAAAAAAAAAAACCCTGAAAGGTTCTTTGAGGAACCAGAAATGCTTCTTCTAAATAATTAATAGATTTAACACAGCAATTTACAGTGAACTGTTACATGTCTAGTTTTTGGAAGTGAAAAAAGAAAACTTATTTACATTCTTAGCTGACAGTTGATGTCTTTTTTTTTCATTGAAATAATGTTTTTTAGTTTGTTTCTCTTGTCAGTTCTTTACATTAAGGTTTTATGTTATGTCTTATATTGTTAAATGAATATTTATTGCATTTTTTTTAGTGTTTCCATGATTGTGCTAATATTTGTGTGCCTTCAGTGTGTTAGTATTTTTACTTGTTTTACTCGTTTACTCTCTCTTTACCACAGATTTTAGTTTAGTAATTTAGTATATTAACATTATTTAAGTATTTAAAATATTAAATATAAAAGTATCAAAAGTAAACAAATAAATAAATGTATCTATAATTTAAGATAAACTGAAATTTCTAATGTTAATCTAAATTTAATGTTGCTTTTTTTTTTTTTTTTAAATGTATTGTGATATTTACACTTCTGAGAACCCAAGAAATGTGAAAAGGTCCATATTTAGAGTTTTCTCAGTTAGCATTCACTCATCTCGACTAATAACATTTTCCAGAAGAGGTAAACCGGACAAAACTTTCGCCGCTTGATCTAAACCAGACAGTAGGACTGCAGCCACTATCGCTTTTCTGTCGAAGAGAAGCTCAACCCCATCAGTCGAATGTCTCTTTGTAAATATTTTGTGTTGCTTATTTTTGTTCTGAGCAAAATCCAAATGATCACAAAGCCCGGTGTGTGAAGCAGCATCATTACAGAAGAGTGTGCGCGGCCGCCGGACCCTCCTCATCTTCACTTTTAACGATCTGAACAGTGAGGAATCATGTTTTTAGCCAATACTGAACTCTGAGTCACTGTTAAATTATGTGGATGTTAAGTTTCTTTTCTTAATTTACAGCTTCGTCGCCATGACAACCGCATCAGCACCGCCTCAACTTACAGCTTCACTTGTTCAGACTCCAGGTGTGTTTGGATGCCGTATTATAACAGTGAACACAATGAGCTTGGAGTGAGTCAGTAGGATGTGTCTTTATATCTTTATTAAGAGAGTTGCTCAAGAGCGCTTCATAATTGAGTCGTTTACAAGAGACTTGTATGTTTGTATTCCTGAATCGTCTGCAGCTGAGCTGCGAATGAAAGAATCTCTCGCTCTGGTGAAGCATCAGCACTTTCTGCTTAATTAATCCTGTAAGTTGTGCGAGTTTGTGCTTCAGAAGCTGCGGAAGGACTTTTAGCTCTTAAGCAGCTTTACAGAGACACATTTCAGCAGTTTTCTGCTTCACTTCAGTCGCTTTCAAATCTCTTTCCCTGCGGTCGCTGAAATCATCTTCATCTCACAATTCACTTTCATTCAGTGTTCTAGAGTGTTCGCATTACTTTATGAATATGTGATTTCTGAGTGTTCTCTAAATGTTTCTTTTTAAACGTTTTAAAGTAACATTCCATTGTATCATTTTGCGAACATTATGGGAATGTTACTTTTGAATGTTCTCGGAATGTTCTGAATCAAGTTGCAACATTTGAAAAACATCAGGCAAACATGCAACTCAAATGTTTTACAAAATGAATGTTTGTGCTGACATTCTGAGAAAAATCTGAACAAATGTTCAATGAACGTTTATAACTTTAAAAGAACCTTGCCAGAATGTTCCCGTAAGATGGGATGTATCATAACAGCACACCACGAAAAGTGATGTTGACATGCACAATAATGTGAAATAAGAGAAATGAATCTGAAGTGAGTTTATGCTTCAAATGAGATCAAATATCAGCCATTTAGCTCTGAAAATCAGCTTGTTTTTCCTTTAACTGAAGTGCATTTTTCTGAGCCCATCTGCTGATGTTTGCTCTGGTTTTAAGCATAAACTCACTTCATTTGGATCAGTTTCTCTGCTTACCTTCTGTTGTTGTGCTTCTAAAGTAAATGTATCTTGATTTAAGAATTTGTGCTGGACAACAAGACCAAAATACTGAGGAAAACATCAATTTGTGTTTTTTTTTTTGTTTTGTTTTGTTTTGTTTTTTCATGTTTTCATATTTCATTTTTTCATTTTAATTGTAAAGTTTTAGCAATAATTTGTGTTTTTGTCATCTTAATTATATATATGTTTTTTTTATGGTTTTACTTAGAAATGAATAACCGTGAAGTCGAAACCCCTCTCGGTCTCATTGGCGCTCAAACGTTGAGAAGTTTCCCCCAGAGAAGTGCAATAACAGATTCAACATTAATGATGTCAACCGCTGTTGTTTATCTTGTCTTATGACTGATTTTAACAGCCTCTGGAGGCAATGGTGCTGATGCGGTTTCCATGGCGACAGGCTGTTTGTTTTCAGCAAATAACGATTTAAATTTCAGTTTGTTATTCACACGAAGCATTCAATAATGGTTCAGTTAGCGTCTTTACATCCGTATGTTCTTCAGTACTTCCTCAGTATTTTTCTTTGTCTCTTGTCAATGATTACTTTGGCTTTGAGTGTGTGTGTTGTGTGTTCCTCTGTCATCTGAAGGCTTCTCCATTAGCTGAGCTGTACAGACTCGCCGCTGTGTTGACCTCTGTTATTAGCTGTGCATTAGACTGGAAGACAGGCAGAGAAATCTGATACGGACACACACACAGAGCCGATCGGATCCCTGTAATTCCTGCGCTTCTCCCGGAATCAATATGAGTCCTGCCTGCCATCTGCCTCTCAGCAAACACACACATCCTGTTAAAATCATAAAAGTTCTTCAGAAACGCTTCTTGAAGTTCAGCACGTCATGTTCACATCATCAGATGTTTTGATGATTTTATACTGAGATCATTTCAAGCTTCTCGACGAGACTCTCGACTCATGTTCCTGCATCCACAGACTGAACACAAACATCAGCCAATTCAAATCGACATCACGACTAATGACTGAAGACAAAAGAATCATCATATGATAAAATGGACACCTGTGCTGTAGATCGACTTACAATACCATGCTAACCAAAGCTACAGTACCATGATTGATTAAGTTCCAGTCTTCCTGTCATGTACAGAGGTGTTTTGTTAAACTGTGAAGTTTTTTCTGTCTTTCAGGTGATTGCAGTGTCTCTGCTGGAAGTGAAAAGCTCCTGATTGTGTTTAGAGGTAATTTCTCAACATTTCAGCACATTTTCAATCCAATCCAATTTGTGTTTGTTTATTTAGCAATTTTTGGTTCCCAGAATGTTCCCACAACACACACTAACACACTAACATTCTCTATTGATTTGATTGGGCAGGAAAGTTTTCTTCACATAAATAGAACATTGCCAAACAACATAGAAACAGAAAAAAACAAGAATTTATTGATAAGTAATACATATAAACTTTTTGCAAATAATATGTCTTAAAATATACACACATTCAGCCATGTTAATCAAAAATGGTAGCCTAAATGTTTTTTTTTTGTCTCCTGACATTCACATCGTTCATACAAGATGCTTAAAGTACTTGTATTTAACTTTTTGAAATTTAAGGTCTGGAAAACCCTTGAAAATAGCAATATTCCTGAAGAGGTGCTTGAAAAGTGCTTGGATTATTGAAAGACAACGCATCTGTGAAATAAGTGGGGTTTTTTTTCAATCTTTTCATGCAATTATTTCAGTTAATGTCATAAAACTAACGACCTAAGCCAGTAGTAGTACTGACAGTGTCGTGTAAACATGGCTGAAGACGCGAAAAGAAGAACAGATGAACCGAATCAACTGAGTGAGTCATTTACGCTTGAACCGCTCCGATTGATTCAAACTCGTCACGTCGATCATTCATTTAAAGCGATTCCCTAGCAAACACCAGATCAAATTTAAAAAAAAAAAGCCGTTCGTTTTCGAATCGCTTGTAATGATTAAAAAGCTCGCATGGTGATGGGTGAAACGGAGCTTTTCGAAACTCCGTATAGATTAAACCATTAGTCGCAAAATGATTCAGTGTTTCACAGCGCTTCAATCGGATCACTATGGAGTCAAAATAGGGCCATATATATCTGCAAAATAAAACAATGTTTCGCAAACAAAAAATATGTTTTGCAAATAAAAATAGAGTATTGAGAAAAAAAATTGCTTTTTTGCAAGTAAAAAAAGTAATTGCAAAAGAAAAGTTAACCCCTGAGAGAAAAAATAAAGTTTAGCAAAGTAAAACTTCAGCAGCATTGACTTTGCAACACATATTTCCTAGAGGTCGCTCTCGTGCGAAAACTCAAAATAAGCGCAGTAGACGAAGACAATAACACACATAACGTTAGTTATAGGAAATGCATATGGACATCATTTTATCAATATTCCTAAAACCTCCTCAGGTATTTTCATGATAATAAAGTATATTAATAATAATTATTAATAATAATTTCGCACGAGAGCGACCTCTAGCTTTCGGGTGCAACAGTATTTTACCTATTTCACCCACAAGCTGTTCATAAATCATGTACAATATAATGTCTGTTAATCGTGACAGCCTTATTTGGGCCGGTCTGAAGTATCTGTTATTAATAATATAGGAGTCTAATAATAATAAGAAGAAAGCGATCAATAATACATACCTGAGATCCGGGGCTCGCGCTGATGACGTAACGAGAGGGACGCGCCTTCGTCCCTTGTACACACCCCAACCTCTTGACCCCTCCCCCACGTCAAATCAGGGACACAAAGCGAGGCGCATAGAAAAATGAAGCGCAAAGGAAAGCTTGCGCCGCAAAGGCACGGATGACTGAAACGCGGATTTAAAGGAGCGGCGCAAAGGGAAATATGTGTTGCAAAGTCAATGCTGCTGAAGTTTTACTTTGCTAAACTTTATTTTTTCTCTCAGGGGTTAACTTTTCTTTTGCAATTATTTTTTTTTTACTTGCAAAAAAGCATTTTTTTTCTCAATACTCTATTTTTATTTGCAAAACATATTTTTTGTTTGCAAAACATTGTTTTATTTTGCAGATACATATGGCCCTATTTTGACTCCATAGGGGGATCACGTATCGCGAATCATTTGATTAAGATCGGAACGGGATTTGATTAAGATCGGAATGATTCGCGAAGTTCCGATGTCAAATGATTCATGATCCACGCTCCGAGTCCTGATCTGAATAATGATTGTTCGCGAATCATTAGCTGTGTCCCAAAGTGGAGTGCACGCACTTCAAAGTGCATGGACTATGAAGGTCACCCCTCCGAAGTGCATGAGATGCTCCATCTTCGCAGGATTTCTTAATTGCGCCACCAGGTGTTCCCGATTACCGCTCCTGTCGCATAGCAACGGTGCGAGAGGGGCGCTGTCATCCTCACAGGTTTAGACGTTTAAGTTATGGAGCCAGCATTGGTCATATTTGTTTTTATATTTTATGTTTTACTGGAAGAGATGTACCTTAGCCTTGGCCAAGAGCATGGCCGGGTAAATTATATTGTTTTGCTGCATCCATGCCGGATTACAATTTTAAATGCATTCACTGCGTTTGAACCGACTTGAATTATGTAAAGATACATATGAAAAAAAAATACAAAACCATACACACAGAAATATATAGCAGTTCAAATACTGACGGCAGCAGAGTGTTTGACATGTCTCGTTCCACTGTCCACCGCATTGTCCACCGAGTCACTGAGGAGTTTGTGTCCATTCGCCACCAAGAGATTCACCTCCACGAACACCCCAGAACACATGGAGGCAGGGCTGGACTTAAAATTGATGTTGTTTTTCTAATGTTAAACCTAAGCTATGTTGTAAATAGTTGTAAAAAGTATTTTCAGTAACGTATAGAACAAATTTGTTTTAATGTGAAAAAAATATTTACAGGACAAAAAATAAAATAAACGTATAGAAGAGTGTTGTGAAAAAAATATAAGCTGCATTACAGAAATTTGCACACTGTAATTTACAAATTGTACATTATTAGTTCTCTTTTATTAATATGTGAATATACAATACAAAAATACAAAATGTACAAAAATTATTCATTTCATTCTTAACTTACATCACAAAAATAAACTACAGAAATGAGGTTGTTTCATTGACAAAGTGACACAAAAAGATATTAAAAATGTGTGACACTTGCAATCCTAAATCAGAGCAAATAAACCATGCCTGTTAACAACAACAGCACAATGAATTTCAGCGGGAAATAAAAAACTCTGTTAACTTGCTTACTTTGTATTTTTGAAGTCTTTCCCCAGCAGGCTCACTTTCTCTAAAATAGTCCTACAACAAGAGAAAATGGAAACACTTATAATATAAAGAAAGGTTTGCAATATTAACATTAGAAAACATGACACAGCAGGACATGCATACAAAATACTAAAGTGCTACTTACATTTCAATGTGAATTCCCCAACAGAACTCTCACCCGTCATGTTCTTTGAATATAAATTCCATCGTCATCTGCGCGCAAGTGATTCTGGGATATGGTAGGGTGCGAAGTGTCCATCAGATGTACACTTCATTTTCCTGGGAATCGGAGACCGCATTTGAAATCGCTTTCGATTTACGGCAGCGTTCGTCGCGCCGCGGTGACGCATTCGCACTTAAAATACGCACTTCGGAGTCCGCGCACTCCACTTTGGGACACAGCTATTGTTTAGTTATAGCGTGGATCGCGAATCATTTGATTCAGATCGGAACGGGTTCGTGAATCATTTCACGAATTGAATGATTCAAATGATTCGCGATACGCGAAGTTCCGATGTCAAATGATTCGTGATCCGCGCTCTGAGTCCTGATCTGAATAATGATGGATCGCGAATCATTTGATTTAAATCAGAACTTCGGAGCGGGTTCGCGAATCTTTTGCTTTAGATCGAAACCTTGTAGCGCGGATCGCGAATCATTTGATTCAGATCAGTACTTTGATGCTGGTTCGCGAGTCATTTGATTTAGTTCGGGACTAATTCGTCGCGTATCGCGAAGCATTTGTTTCAGATCAGGATTTCGGAAGATTTCACTAATCTTTTTTTCTTAAACAGTAGAAAACAAAACAAAAAAAAAAAAACATTAAGGCAGTACAGTTATAAAAACAAGACAAAGAAAAAAATAAGTATACACAAATAAAAATGCCTTACGGAAATTAACCAAGGTTTTACTATAGTAAAAGTCAGGCCGCTCCAGAATCAAATCACTGAGGGTGCTCTAACCTTAATATAGGCATATATATATAGTGGTGAGTGGATTCATCAGAATAAATATTTAGCTTGTATTTGTATTAGTTTGTATAAGCTGCATTGTGCAGGTTGACTCTGTGTCTCACACTGATGTGAATCTGTGATCTCTCAGATGCTGATATCAGGCGTGACAGCGGATCTCTGGAGGAACGGGACGGGAATGACTGACTCCCGTCAGTGTGTGTTGATGCTCCGTCCACCTGAGGACGATGATGGGGTCAGACAGTCCCTCAGTGGAGCCTGAGGAGCATCAGAGTGATCCAGAGCACAGTGGAAATGTCAAAGCTCAGAGCTTCAGCGCGTCTCGCCGCCGGCCAGCCACAGTCATCAGGAGGAAGCTCTGAAAGTGTGTTACAGCTCCACATACAACATTAACACATCTCTACACTAGATAATGAGTCAGAAACATTCACATTTTTGAAGTGGAACAGTTTGCTGAAATTATGCCTAGAATTTGTTTTGAATATCATATTTGATCATCAGGCTTTTATGGCTCATATGGTCTGATGTAGGAAGAATTTGGAGGAAAATCAGCTCAATTTTATTCAGAGACTCAAAAATATAAATTCGCTGCAGATGGTGACATTTATATGATGAAATTCTGCTGCTTATAATGTAAATCAATGAGATCTTAATAACAGTAGAGCAGATACTGACATAAAATGATGTAAATATCACTGGTCACTCTATATCTCCAATAATATGTCTTAGGAAGATGAGATTGAAATGATCCAAACATAAAATGCAATGCAATCCAGTGATGATTGAGAGAAGAACAAATAAACGCTCCTCAAAAGATCCTGATGATCAGATTTGAGACTCTAAAAAATTAGAAAAATCAGACTTCCAGTAATGCTAACAGAAGGTTTTCACAGAGTTTTCTGGTCTTTAGTAATGTTTTCAAAACGTTCACTCATACATTGTTTTTGCAGCTAACAGAAATATTGAGAACACTACGTAATGAAAACATTACAAACATTAAGGGAACGCTACATTTTGTTATTTTGCAGACATTACAGAAATGTTACTTTTGAATGTTCTCTGAACGTTCTGAAACGAATACATTCATCAAACATTTTAAATGTTGCTACTTGTATCAGAATGTTCAGAGAACATTCAAATGTTACATTCACATAATGTTTAAAAAAATGATACAATAGAATGTTCCCTTAAAGGAGAAGTCCACTTCCAGAACAACAACTCACAAATAATGTACCCACCCCCTTTTCATCCAAGATGTTCATGTCTTTCTGTCTTCAGTCGTGAAGAAATTATGTTTTTTGAGGAAAATATTTCAGGATTTTTCTCCATATAATGGACTTTTTCAATTCAATTCAATTCAAATTTATTTGTATAGCGCTTCATTGGGTTGGCTTCATTAGTGCCCTGATTTTGAACTTCCAAAATGTAGTTTAAATGCAGCTTCAAAGGCTCTAAACGATCCCAGACGAGGAAGAAGGGTCTTATCTAGCAAAACGATTGGTCATTTCTTTTGGAAAATAATTTTTTTTTGTACTTTTTAAGTACAAAAGCTGGTGTAGCACAGGCTCTGAGATGTGTGTTCACAACGCTACATACTATTGAATCAAGGTCACGCAGAACTACAGACTTTGTTTACAAAGCAAACGTGCAAAGACTAAGAAAGTGCAAGTGCAACAAAGAAAGTTTTTTGCCATACTCAGTACACAGACGATGAACTTAGACGTGATTCGTAGTAGTGATGGGAAGTTCGGATCATTTTACCGACTCGGACTTTTGAGTCTCGTTCAGCAAAATGAACGAATCTTTTTTCGAGTCATTTCGTTCATTTTAGCAAAATATAATTAAAATGTTACGTGTTACTTCTCTAACACATCTACTGCTTACACAAACACTGATCACACTACAAACAAGACAAAACTATAATGCTATAAGAAACAGAAAAGATTCATTCATTGTTTACCTGGGTCTTTAGTCTATGATTAGCTCAGCTCACCTCTTATCTGACAAGTTTTCAGGTTTGAGTCGTTTGTTCATCACGTGACGCCCCATAAGATGAACGAACCACTTGAAAAACAGGTGAACTAATTCCAGTACAGAACCCAATAGGATGTTACGCATGCGCGACTGAACGAATCACTCCCCGAGACGACTCGTTCTTCCAGAGTCACAGTGAAGATTCATTCAAAATGAAAGAATCGTTCAAGAACGACCCATTACTAATTCATAGCATCGTGGACGCGCATCCCAGAGCCTGTGCTACACAAGCTTTTGTGCTTAAAAAGTATACAAATTTTTATTTTTCAAAAAAAAAAAAATGGCTGATTGTTTCACTAGATAAGACCCTTCTTCCTCGTCTGGGATCGTTTAGAGCTTTTGAAGCTGCATTTAAACTACATTTTGGAAGTTCAAAATCGGGGCACCAATGAAGTCCATTATATGAAGAAAAATCCTGAAATGTTTTCCTCAAAAACCATAATTTCCTTACGACTGAAGACAGAAAGACATGAACATCTTGGATGACAAGGGGGTGACTACATTATTTATGAATTGTTGTTCTGGAAGTGAACTTCTCCTTTAATGTTTACATAACCAAAATAAAACATTGAAAACACTGGATGTATTGAATGTTCAGTATTACAAAAAAAATATTTTGATTACTTAATGGAAACATTTGTGGAATGTTTTTGTTAGGATGTTTCATGTAACATTTTTAAAATGTTTCAGAATGTTCAGAGAACATTTAAAAGTACATTCCCATAATGTTTCCAAAATGATACAAAGTTTCCTTAAAATTTGAATAACCAAGTAATAACATTTTTAAACATTAAAAAAAAAAACAAAAGAAAAGGTTTTAGAAATAACATTTTTGTAACTAAATGGGAATGTTAGCAAAACATTGTTATGACGTTTTTTGTCAGCTTTTGTCAGGTTTGCATTTTCCGCATGGATTCACTGCCATTGTTTGGAGCGTCCTCGTGTGATGAGTGAACCTGTGACAGAGCACATCTCTCCATCATTCTCTCTCTCAGCGTTTGCCTGCGTCTGATGATATAATTGCATCTTTTCCTCTGGAGCTCATTTTCCAGTAACAGGCGGCCGCAGATGAAGCGCTGTGAGTGTGTGCGAGATGTTTATCCACTCCAGATGCCCGAGAGGGTGTCAGTGATTTGAAATAATCTGACATAATAGAGAAAGCGCTTGTGTTGTGCTGCTGATGTGCTGACGCTCCAGTGTTTGTATTGAGCAGCTTGTTGCGGCATCATAACAGTCAATCTGTCATTAGTGCTGACTATCTCTGTCTTGCTGTGAGCTTTGACATTTATATGTGAGACGCGCCGCAAACTATCATCTGTGTGCGTTTGATCTCAGGGTTTCCGCAGCTCTTTAAAAACTTACATTTGGTTTGATAAAGTAAAGGCTGTAAAAGGTCTTAAATAGTGTAATAAAAGACTTAATTATCATTTTAAGAGGTCTTAAATTTGTGGATGGTAATAGAGTCTTGTTACGATGTGGATATTTGATTATTAAGCTCAAACAAAAAAACAAAAGGCTGTGATTCAGTGAAATAAATATGAGTGTTGTGTATTTTAACTTTCGAGTAGTAAAGAACATGCATTTCAAAATAAGAGTCCTGGTGTATTTTGCACTCGTTTATGATTCAAAGTACCTCATGCATAAAATATTTTGGGTTTTTTTTGTTATTATTGGTGTTTCGGTTCTCATATTTTTCCTTAACTTTTTGAATAAACAGCTGAAATTAGTAAAGCATAGACATTTCAAAATAAGAGTTCCTGTGTATTTCGTGCTTGTATATTATTAAACATAATTTTTCTTTTGCTTATTATTGGTATTTTGTTTCCCATATTTCACCCATCGTTTGAATAAGCAGCTGGAAGTAGTAAATAATAGACATTTCAAAATAAGAGTTTAAATTGGATTTAGGATTAAAAATCCGCCATAATGTATACAGTCTTTTGTTTTTGGGTATTATTGGTATTTTCGGATCTTATATTTTTAAAATCTTTTTGAATGAGTATCTGAAAGTAATAAAGAACAGACATTTCAAAATAAGAGTCCATGTGTATTTCGGGCTCGTTTATGATTGAAAGTCCCTCATTATGCATAAAATCTTTGGTTTTTGGTTATTGGTATTTTTGGTTCCCATTTTTCTCCCGTCTTTTTGAATAAGCAGCTGGAAGTAGTAAAGCATATATGTTTCAAAATAAGAGTCCCAGTATAAATCTGATTTAGGATTAAAAATCTGTCATTATGCATAAAATATTTTGTTTTTGGTTATTATTGGTATTTTGGTTCCCATATTTCTCACATCTTTTTGAATGAGTAGCCAAATGTAGTTAAGCACAGACATTTCAAAATAAGAGTCCCAGACTGTGTGTATTTTGGTCTTGTTTATGATACAAAGTACCTCATTATGCATAAAATATTTTGTTTTTGGTTATTATTGGTAGTTTGGTTGTCATATTTTTCTTATCCTTTTGAATAAGCAGCTGAAAGTAGGAAAGCATAAACATTTCAAAATAAGAGTCTTGGTGTATTTCGGGCTCATTTATAATTGAAAGTCCCTCATTTTGCATAAAATCTTTTGTTTTTGGTTATTATTGGTATTTGAATAAACAGCTGGAAATAGTAAAACATAGAGATTTCAAAATAAGAGTCACAGTGTAAATTAGATTTAGGATTAAAAATCCGTCATTATGCATAAAATTTTTTGCTTTTGTTTTGTATTTTGGTTACCATATTTCTCCCATCTTTTCAATGAGCAGCCAAAAGTAGTAAAGCACATACATTTCAAAATAGGAGTCCCGGTATATTTTGGGCTTATTTATGATGAATTGGTATTACAGTGATCTTCACATCAATCTTACCAATGACAGTGCAGGTTACAGACCTGAATTCAACCTTACTTGCTGATCTGGGATCAGTAATTATCACTTTAGTGATGTTTTGTTGCTCTAAAGTGTCCCAGCAGCCCTTGAAGCGCAGGACAAATGAAAGTGGTTTGCGCCGGAGCGTCTGAGCGTTTATCAGCTAATGAGAGAGACCGAATGTCCTCAGGCGACGCTTTCTGCGGCCGACGTGTCTTCTCTCCAGACGTCCCGTGTGAATAATGCGCTCAGATGTTTCCTGCAGACTCATTTTGATTCTGTTCATGAGCAGATAAACACGGCTCTGATAAACCGTCAGCAACATGATGAACGATTCAGACCTGATGCTGCTCACCTTTATTCCATCAACGTTCACGCCGTCCTTTAGGCTTCGTTTAGCTCAGGGAAATTGCTTTCTGGTGTGCTTTCTGAATGGAATTACGAGAAATGAATTTTTCCCTTTTCATATAGAAATATTAGAGCTCATCTGCCGTTCATAAAGAGCATTTAGTGAGATTTAGAGTCGTGTAGACTATATCATGATACATGTCCTTTTCAGTGTTATTTTAGCATTGTTTATATACTATCAGAAATGATTCATATTTTAAAAACCTTTTATTTTTTATGGTCAGTTTTCATTTGTATTATTTCTTATTGTTTCAATTTAGCTTGAATGATTTTAGAAGTTTTGTTATGGGCATTTGTCATTTTATTAGTTTAAATTTATTTTTATTTCAATTTTGTTTTTAGTCATTTTATGTGCTTCTGTCATTATTGTTGACTTTTTAAAGGCAAGTTTAATATTTAAATATCAACATTTAATATTTCTGTTTTATATTACTTTAATTTTACCAAAAATGTTTATTTTATTATTATTTTTTTAATGGTTTTAGTTTCAGTTAGCAATATCAGCAGCCTTTTTGGCAACTGATGAATGAAGTCAGTAAATGAATTCTGTCCGTTCCCCCTCTGCAAGAGTTCCCATGATGCTCTGCTGCAGTGCAAACAGACGGTGTGTGTAGGAGTGTGTATCAGTGTTTGTGCAGTTGTGTTTGGTGACTGTCATGTGATTGTGTTTGTGTTTGTTTGTGTGACTGACAGCAGCGACTCCTGATTTCCCGAGATGACAGACATTTAACGTGTGGAAACAGTCTGTTATCCCAGCTAACAAATATACGTTAAAAGAACATATTTGTAACATTCTCTTTAAGTTATGAAAATGTTATTTCTCAATACTCTCTGACTGTTTAAAATGTCCATTTTTTGCTTGTGCAAATGTTAAAGAAACATTCCATTTGATCACATTGCAAACATTATGGTAACGTTAGTTTTGAATGTTATCTGAGCGTTCTGAAAACAACATAATAACTAAAACATTTTATGATCTTACTTTCTGAATCAGATTCGTGTATGAATGGATAAAAACTTGACGCTTCTTTCCAGGTGAAGTGAATGTGGACAAAATCAGAAATCACCTTCAGCTCAAACCAAAGCTGGACTCAATAACGTCTCAAACCTGGGTCTGTTCCTCATGATAAACTATCAAATATGACTCTAGAAGGCTTGAATATCTCTTTAATCCTACTTTTGTTTTGTTTTGTTTCCAGCCACGGTCTCTATAAACTCTTTCTCCTCCTGTTTTCCTCTGAACCGACAGCATATGCTTCTGGAACGAGATGAAGGTGAGTAAATCATGCCTTCATTTTCATTTTTGGCTGAAGTAATCCTTTAATTATAACCACAAACTACAGAAAAAGACCTTTCGTAACCTATGTAGATACTTTATCCAGTTAAACAGCCCTACAGATACCAGCAAACAGTTATTACGACCATAAGAAACATGAACTGCATTGCAAGTCACTTTGGATAAAAATGCATACATGTAAATAAAAAAACTCTCAAACTTTTGACTAGTAGTGCAGATGAAAAAACAGCTAACAGGAAACATTCTCAAAGCTGTGGTTAACATTCTGGCAACGCTATGAGCAAATGTTTTTCCAGTAACATTAATATAACGTTTGTTCAGAGTTATTTGATCTTTAATAATGTTATCAAGCACAAAAACATTATTTATACATCATTCATGGAATGTTTTATTTCTAACATGTTTTTAGTTAGATGTTCATGTAACATTTTTTAAATGTTACTGCTTGTTTCAGAACATTCAGAGACCATTTAAAGTAACATTCAGAATATTCAAAAACATTTCCATAATGTTTGCGAAATTACAAATTGAATGTTCTCTTAAAGGAGAAGTCCACTTCCAGAACAAAAATTTACAGATAATTTACTCACCGCCTTGTCATTCTAGATGTTCATGTCTTTCTTTCTTCAGTCGTAAAGAAATTATGGTTTTTGAGGAAAACATTTCAGGATTTTTCTCCATATTATTTCTTGAAACGCGCATGTAAACTCTGTGTAATTCAGTTTAATGCAGTTAGGGTATGTCGAAAAACTCCCGTCTCATTTCAAAATCGTCACTGTTTTACCTTTTGTTGTAAAGGGGGGTTTTCTTTGGATGTTCACTTTGTAAACCAGGGGTCACCAAACTTGATTAGCTGGTTCAGGTGTGTTTGATTAGGGTTGGAGCTAAACTCTGCAGGACACCGGCCCTCCAGGACCCCTGTTGTAAACACTGCGACCCAGTACTTCTGCAGCGATGTAGGGTATTTTTGAAGTTGGAGGAGAAAATGAGATGGCATTTTTTCAACATACTCTAACTGTATTGAACCGGAATATACAGAGTTCGCATGCACATCGCAGAGCTAGACAGGACCGAACGTTTATGGTTAAAAAGTATATACATTTTTATTAATTTTTTAAAAGAAAATAACCGATTGTTTCACTAGATAAGACCCTTCTTCCTCCACTGGGATCGTTTAGAGCCCTTTGAAACTGCATTTTGGAAGTTCAAACTCTCAGGCACCATAGAAGTCCACCATATGTAGAAAAATTCTGGTTTTCCGCAAGACACATAATTTCCTAATGACTGAAGAAAGACACAAATATCTTGGATGACAACGGGGTGAGTAAATCATCTGTACAATCTTGTTGTGGAGGTGAGCTGTTCCTTTAAGATTTGCATTTCCAAAATAAAACGCCTTAAAGCACCCGTCGGCGTCGGTAGACTTGTGGAGAGCGTGCCGGAATTCCGCGCTTTTGTGTTGCGGCCGTCCCGAGTTCGAATCGCGATTCGAGGACTTTTTTCGATCCCGCCCCTCTCATCTCTCTCTCACTTAACTTCCTGTCAGCTTTGATCTGTCCTATCATAATTAAGGCGAAACTGCCGAAAATAAATCTTAAAAAAAAAAGTTTCAAAAACCTGACATCTCACATATCATTCAGGGAATGACATTATATAATTTAATGGAAACCTTAGCTGGGATCAGACTGACTCATTTGAAGATGATGTAAACTAGTGCACAGTAACTTTAGCGCTCTGATGATGTTTGCTGAGATAGTGAAGAGACGCAGAGAGGAAACGCCTTTCAGATCGATCACACACACACTCACACACGCACACGCACACAGATCTATTACAGAACGCGCCCAACCCACTCCACTCAGGGAGAGAGAGAGAGATACACACAGAGACAGATACACAGGCACGCGTCCGTCCGTCTCTCTCAACTCATCATCAGCATCATCTCTAATCTCTCACCGGCAGCGGGAAACCCGTCATCCTCTTCCTCCTGTTCCTCCTCCTCACCGCGATCATCAGTGACTCCTGGTACCGGCGTCTCCGGCACAATGCGTGATGGGTCAGGCGTGCGGACACTCGCTGCTCTGCCGTAGCCAACAGTACCAGAACCCGGCGGCGGCCGAACTGTGAGTACCGAAGTCGATCTCTAATCAAAGACGCGACGCGTTGACAGCAGGTCGGAGGATGAGAACCGCGCGTTGCGGTCGCGTCGCGTCTGTTGTGCGTTTTCAGCATCAATCAGATCTTTATGATATCACATCCGGAGCAGAAGCGGCTTCACACACTTGTTCGCTTACTACCGCGCGCAAAAAGTACTACGGTAATACTATGGTACTTTAGTGTTGGTGCGTATTCATCCAAGTTACTTCAAACGCGGTAGTGTCCGAAGTACCACAGTAATACTTGAGAGTGTTCATCTCTGAGTGCAGACTTTGTTTAGAAACTCACGTGGTCAGATGTGAGATGATTTCGAAATATTAGAGATGATGTGTGAAAATTTGTGAATCTATAGTGCTGTGTATAGTCAAAGCAATCATGACATCTGGTCTGTAGTGATTCTGTATTAATCTAGTGATGGTGTATGTCCTTTGCAGTGTTATTTTCGTATTATTTACATGCTGTTACAGAATCAGTTCATATTTTAAATAAGCTTTATTTTATTTTAAATTATTTTAATTTTAGTTTTAATTATTGTGTTATGCGCTTTTGTCATTTTATTACCTTTTCTTAATATTAAATTTATTTTTAATTTTATTAGTTTTAGTTTTAGCAATTTTGTGCTTTTGTTTTATTTTTTTAACTTTAGCCTTATTTCAGTTTTAGTAATTTTATGTGCTTGTCATGTGCATTTACTTTTTATATTTTCAGTTTTATTTGTCATTTTAGCTTGAGTAATTTTGTAATATTTATTTTTTATGAATTGATTAAATATTTTTATTAATGAAATATTTTTTAGTTATTTTTTTCATCTATTTGATTTGATTTGATTTGATTATTTCAGTTGTTTTAGGTCACAGAAGCAACACAGAGAAAGATGGAGGCACATGCATGTGTGTGTAGTTTATTGTACAGGTTTGTCTACTTGCGAGACTTGATTATCATCACAAATATCGCAAAACATCATGTCAAGCGTCTTGTGAGTACATCTGATGTGTCGTCACTAGTTAAAAGGCTCATAAAAGTTCCAAATGATGTTTGTCTGTCAACCTAATGATTTCTGAGAAGGTTGGTTTTTAGGGTCAGGTTAGGAGATCATTGACCTGATAGAAAACACTGGCTCTCTGATATGTGTGTGTGTGTGTGTGTGTTTTATTGTGGCAGGTGCGTTCCTTTTCTAAACTTTATTCTCAGCAGAACTCCAAACAAAGCGTGTATCAGCAGAGAGAATGAATCATCTGTGTCTCTCTGAGTCTATTTTAGTCGCCGCTGCTCACGTTTCTGAAACTATACCTCTGTCTCGCTCGCTTTGCTCTTCTCGCGTTCATTTGATAAGTTAGAGGAGGTTTGCATCTGTCAGCATTTTTGAAATCATCGTGAACTGAACTTTGAGTTTTTTTACTTTCTTAATTTTCTTTATTGTGATCAATTCAGCAGCATGTTATTATTCTAAATGCAAAAGTTTGTCTTAAATCACTTTTTAGCATCCATTTGTTTATTGTTGGATAAAATGAAGCCAAACCCCACATTTCATTCCTAGTTAAAGATCTTTAATGTTACAGAAGTTAAAAAAAGTGTTTCGTGTTGACTTGTAAATGTAAAGCACCTCAAAAGGTTCCTGTTTTTCATTACTGTTTTATTTACTTTTTTAAGATTCATTCATTCATTTATTGTGGAGACATTAGTGACACTGAATGTACAGTGGATTAAAAAAAACCCTGAAAATTTTTTATTGCATTTTTGTTTCTAATTTAAGTTTGACTTTAAATATACAACCAGTTTAAGTTTAAAAAATGTAAAGAATTTAATTTTTAAAAATTTCAGTTTTGTTTTCAAAGAAAAAATGAGCATGAGTTTGAAATGTTCTTTATCAGTGTCACTCATAAACTTTGTTTGCATACATCATATGGAAACACTTCTTATTCATTTTACACTGTGTGTAAATTTTTATTGTCATCTTTTTAATACAAAAGTTTTTTTTAGGCATAAATATTAATATTAAAAAAACTACAAGACTAAAAAGTAAAAGTTAAAAAGTTAAAAAGTTAAAAATCACACAGTGTATATTTTAATAAAAACTAATGCCTTAATTCAGCAAATATGCATTAAACTGACCAAAGTAACAGTAAAAACATTTATAAGATTACAAAATATTTCTATTTCAAATAAATGCTATTCCTTTGAACTTTTTATTAATCTGTAAATCCTGAAAAATAAAATACATGTAATGATGATGAGTAATGATGCTGAAAATTCAGCTTTGATCACATAATAAATCACATTTTAGCAGATATTCACATAGAAAACAACTTTAAATTGTAATAATATTTTTCTACTGTATTTTTATCAAATAAATGCAGACTTGGTAAGCAAAAGTGACTTTAAAAAAAAATCATAATGTTTTCTTACTTTTTTCAAGTACTATCAATATCTGAATTTAAAATGAAGAAAATTAATTAAAATATAGTATTTATGTAAATGTCTGAGCTCTGTTTAGGCTCCTACAATAGATTTAGCACGAACGTGATGAAATATAATAGAGAAAAAGTTGTGAAAGTATGAACAAAAGATCTCTCTCTTTATCTCTCTATCTGTGTTCCACCCACACACTCATTTCCACAGCTTTCCACTTGATAAAGAGCCCCTTCACACACACACACACACACACACACGGGGGCTCTTGTACCCCGCAGGATGTGTAATTGTGTGTGTTTGTGTGAAGAGTGTGTGAGAGGGCGTCCCACTCCAGAAAGAAGCGTGATGGCAGTGGCTTCACCTCTCTTTTATCTCCAACACACATTTATCAGAGTGTTTGTGTGTGTATATGAGTGTTTGCGTTGTTTTTAGCCAGTGTCAGAGTGTTTTTACAGCTGAAGTGTGTGAGGCTTTCACAGCAGCTTGTGCATCAGCGTAAAAGTGTTTTCTGTGCTGACGGTCATTATGATACTGAACACAGAACGTTATGACTGACAGCATCAGAATGTGGCTCTGTCATGACGATGATGATGATGATGTCGTCTGTCCGTTATGATGTTGCCATGGAGACCGGATGAGGTTATTAGGGGTGAGAGAATGGGAAACTGTTCCAGATCCAGCGCTCGGGTCACCGCACATCGCTCGTGAATCGTAGCATTGTAGAAAAGCGAACAACAACACGTCTGAGCCGGACACTGACGCTTACAGCGCCTACATTTACATGTCAACACCTAATCAACATTCAGAAACTTAGCAGGGGCCTTTTGTTACTCGTTTTACATGCAGAAAGATTAGCTCGTCATAACAGAGTCATTTGCATATACAAGTCTTGAAGGTACTGTAGAATAAATTGTGTGAAGGTCAGAGAGGTGATGGGGAAAATAGTTTATTCAAGATTTTTTAGGTGCAAAAACTTGACTAAAAATCTTGGAGGTTAACATCAAGAAAAAAATAAACAAAACAATGAAATGCTATAATTTTGGAGTATGAAGGAAAAAATCAGGTTTTTGTCAACTGAAATTTTTTGCCAAAATAGGTTTAGAGGGCTGAAATCTTTGACCAAAATAGTTCATTAGTGCTTCTTCGATTGTCAATTTGGTTAAAACCATTTGCTAAATGCATGCATGTAAATGTTGTATCAGCGGTGCGGATGCTAGGGTTGGGTTGACAATATTGATTTGTCATTTTTACTCAGTCTTTGTTTTGATGACACAGTATTGATTCTTAAAACCCAATATTGAGCTGTGCAGTTTCCTGTCGATGCATGAACAAAACTTCACTAAATATTATTTGTAACTCCTGCCATCCAAAAATCACATTAAGCTTTGTGCTTTGTTACTTTTGATAAACAAACTCTCAATTAAACAATAAAAATCTATTATATGTTATCAGTAAACAAATGTGAGTTCGTTAGCTTTGGTTTTGGGGTCGTCATTGTCTCCAGACATGAGGTCAGCCTGACAAACTTGCATTCGAGGACATTTGGGGACGTACTCAGAGGTTGCCGTGGTAACAGTCTCAGGTGCACACACACACACACACCACACACACACACACACACACACACACACACACACACACACCAATGCCCTCAGGCAAGTCGCGTTCTGAGTGTGTTTTGTGGATCTTGTTGAGGAACGTTGGCATTAATGATCGTGTCTTAATTGGCTTGTTTCAGTCATTAATCATGTGGCAGAATTGTCGTATGCAGTCGGCATGCGATTATTACAGGATGAGGATGATATATTTATCCCTGAGGCTGAATTAATTATTTTCAGATTTTTAATAATAAATTAAAGTTGCTTAGTGGCTGTTCTGTTATAGCTCGGAATGTGGGTAGATGTCGTTTTATTGGCTCTGTAAACTTCTTTTTTAAATGTATTTATTTTTTTACCTGCTTCAGATGATCACAGATGGATTTTACAGTATGTGTGTAGATTTTTCATGCACTGGTCAATTTTTACATTTTGGGATGTTTGGCTTTTCATAACATGTTGTTTCAGAC
Source organism: Labeo catla (assembly GCA_012976165.1). Lineage (NCBI taxonomy): Eukaryota > Metazoa > Chordata > Actinopteri > Cypriniformes > Cyprinidae > Labeo > Labeo catla. Next base: position 21,796 of record VONZ01001436.1, on the reverse strand, counting down.
TAGTGGAAAGAAAATACACATTTAACTTTATTTAACTGCACTTATTTGCGCTTTCTATTGTAATACATATCTTTAAAGAGATTTTTCTCCACTTTAGCAGCACTTACATACACCAAAATTTAGAGTTTTATTTCTATCTGTATTCTGAAGGTTTTTATAGAAGGGTTTGTTCATATATCATTTACACTGATTTATATAACATTTTATTCTTAACAACATGGGTGAAAATCAATATTTTTAAAGGCAGTGAGTTTGTTTCTCCACTTCAGCAGCACTTACATACACCGAAACTTGGAGTTTTTTTCCTGTCTATATTCTGAAGGTTTTTACTGAAGGGTTTGTTGGATTTCATTTCTTAACATTTTGTTCCTAAAACATGGTGGAAATGTATTTTTCTCTCTGTTAACAATATTTTCTGATTAATGCAGTCCCCACAGTAAAAAAAACGTAATATTAATATGTCAACAAAATCAAACAAGAATTTTGAACTTGGCTTTATCCAGTATTCAGATTTTTTCTCTGGAAATGTATGCAAATTAGTGCATATTTAATTAGAAAAATAGTTTTTTGTATATGTGAGTCTGGACCACAAAACCAGTCATAAGGGCAATTTTTTTTTAAATTGAGATGTATACATTTTCTGAAAGCTGAAATGATAAATAAGCTTTCCATTGATGTATGGTTTGTTAGGATAGGACGATATTTGACCGAGATACTATTTAAAAATCTAAAAATTGAGAATATCGCCTTTAAAGTTGTCCAAATGAAGTTCTTAGAAATGCTTATTACTAATCAAAAATTAAGTTTTGATATATTTACGTTAGGAAATTTACAAAATATCTTCATGGAACATGATCTTTTCTTAATATCCTAATGATTTTTGGCCACTGGTACAAATATACCCATGCTTAAGACCGGTTTTGTGTTCCAGGGTCACATATTTAAACATAACATCAGAAAACATGTAATACCAAAAATGTTTGCAATTCCTAATGTAACAGAACAACTGAGGGAGTATGATTTCTATTAGTTCATTTTTTTTTCATTCACCTGTAGTGTCTTGCCATAACGTGAAAAACGAGTGAAAAGCAGAGAAAAGACATTTCTGTCAGAAAGACCTGATCACAAGAACAATTCATTTAACACAACAGAAGAGCAATTGAAGACATGCTGACCTTTATACAGCTCTGAGATCCCATCTGACAATCTAAAACAGATAAGACACTGTAAATCATGTCCTAAATGTCATTTAAAGGCTCGTATGATGGAGAATTGATTTGTCTTGTGTTAAAGGCTGCAGAAGGAATGTTCTGGACTCACAGGCGCAGTGTATGTGAGTTTATTCAGATTCACGCTGAAACGCACGGATCAGGGTGACACCGCAGGACAGAGACGAGCGTGACATGTCATCTAAACGTGTCAGACTGAATGTGAGAATAGAGTCAGACACACATTTCAGACACAGCAGGTCAGATTCATTCATGTTCTGTTAGAAACGTTTGGATTCTTGTGTGGATGAAATCATTTCTGTGGTGTTTCTTTACCAGATGAGTCCCTTCTGTGGATACTTGATTATAATTGGTCAATTGTTTCATTCTGTGGTCTAATGTTTGTGTTGGATGGCTCTCTATAATTGTATGTGGTCTAAGGCTGGTTAGTTCCTTCCTATCTGTAGCTGTGCTCATTTAATTTCTTTATCAGTATTTCATATGCTTTAATTTATTAATTTGTTAAGTATACATGCAATAGCGTGGTTTATTTAGCAATAAGAACCATCTGGCCATATGCTAAGCTTTATATTAGTGTTTTGGAGATGGATGGACTCGTTCACTGCTGGTTCTTCTGAAGAGCCTCATCTGATCTGAGGTGATGTGATGTCACCCACTCAAACTATAATGACATCATCATTGCTTATTTAGTCATTAGCCAATCAGTGAGGATGACACATGCACACACACACACACGCACACACACACACACACACACACTTTGTTGCTGCATTAGTTGGTCCAGAAAGAGGGTTTTTATGATTGACTCTCAGCAGTTGCCGGGCAACTAATGGGTCTTTCATACAGGTGACTGACTTCATATTCAAGCCCCAAAACACCCGGACCAGCGCATATGTGTGTGTGTGTGTGTGTGTTTGTGTTCATATATCTGTTTCCACAACCTCTGGATCTGTCACCATACAATACTTAGAAACATTGATGTAAACAATCAAACATTTCACTAATTTTTTTTTTTTTACCATTCACTAATCATTTTTGAAAAATGTCTACAAAATATATGCCAGAATAAAAAATAAATTCACTGTATTAATGCACAATCCTTTGTCAAATAAAAAATTCTGAATTTAAATGCTGCCTTCCATGTTATGCCTAAATATAATTATTAATCAGAATCAGAATCTGACGCAGGCAGACCTACATTTGGTGGAATTTCATTGAGATTGAACAATTTTCTCTTTGTGTGTGTGTGTGTGACTGTCATGTGGTGTTTTGTTTGAAAGCCTGTTTTATATGGAACACAGACACACACACACACACACACACACACACACACAGATAGCAGTGATTTAGTTTTACTGACCTTTCAAGTTCCGCCTGATAGTGAGTTTTAGTGTAAAAACCATCAGCGAGTGCGCACACACACACACACACACACCTGTTTTACAGCCTGCAGGAGTGTCGTTGTTCTGCCAAAACAAATCCGCCTTTTGCATTCAGAGAGTGTGTGTGTTTATGTGTGTGTGTCAGAATCTGTTTCCCCTTCAGGCTGCGTGTCGCTTCACTGCCGTCTGTCTGACAATTTCACACAGAGCTTTGTATTTGTGCGTGCGTGTGTGTGCATCTCTTCTATGTTACACACTTTTACTCCTTTTTATTTTCCCTGTTTCTCTGGTTGCTGGTTAATGTGAGTCATGTCTCTAATCATCACAGACTCATTCAGAACAATGATAATCAATATGTGTTTTCAGTGGCAGATTCTTAAAGTCCCACTGAAGTGTCTCAATGCACACATTGCGTTGATGTGATTTCAGGTAAACAGTAAATCAGAGCAGCACATATCGAGTGGCTCATCTCCTTTCTAAAATACCCAGTAGTGTTTTGTTTGTCACAGTGCAGAAAAACTCATTTAACAGTTCTGACAGCCACAGATTCTTCCATTAATGTTACTACAGCAAAACAGTTTCTAGTTAAGCAGGTGATGCATAGTATGAAAAGCATATGTTATGTCAGTGCAGCAGTGTTAATAATGCAGAAGATCTCTGAACATTTGCAATGTTTGTTAGCCATGTGCTAAAAATGTGCTCACTCTCAGGCCATCCGAGATTAGGATGAGTTTGTTTGTTCATCAGATTTGTAGAAATGTGTCATTCCATCACTGCCTTACCAGTAGATCCTCTGCAGTGAATGGGTGCCGTCAGAATGAGAGTCCAAACATCTGATAAAAACATCACAATAATCCACAAGTAATCCACACCAGTCCATCAGTTAACATCTTGAGAAGACAAAAGATGAAACAAATCCATCAAGTCGTTTTTACTTTAAATCAACAAAAACAACATTCACAAGATGCCAAATATAGATTTATAGTGCTTTTCCATAGATGTAGCATTTACAATTTTCCACACTTAAGAGCAAGTTTGAAATCTGGAGAAGTCCACTACCAGAACAACAATTCACAAATCATGTACTCACCCCCTTGTCATCCAAGATGTTCATGTCTTTCTGTCTTCAGTCATGAAGAAATTATGGTTTTTGAGGAAAACATTTAAGGATTTTTCTCCATATAATGGACTTCATTGGTGCCTGATTTTGAACTTCTAAAATGTAGTTTAAATGCAGCTTCAAAGGCTCTAAATGATCCCAGACGAGGAAGAAGGGTCTTATCTAGCGAAATGATCGCTCATTTTTTCTGAAAAATAAAAATTTGTATACTTTTTAAGCTCGTGTAGCACAGGCTCTGGGATGGGCACGACGCTACGTATAATTGAATCATGTCAAAAGGTCACGCGGAACTACAGACCCAGTGTTTACAAAGCGAACGCGCAAAGACTAAGAAAGTGAAAGTAAGTCAAACGCTGTTTTCAAACAAAAAGGTACAACGATGTCGGACGATTCTGAAGCTGGATTTTTCACCATACTCTACCTTTTTCAGCTGGAGTACACAGACGATGAACTTAGACGTGATTTGTAGCGTCATAGATGCGCATCCCACAGCTAGTGCTACATGAGCTTTGGTGCGCTTAAAAAGTAGAGGTGCTCCGATGAGGATTTTTGAGGCCGATCACAGGAAACTGTATGTGCCGATCCGATCACCGATACCGATCTTTTTAAAGCCTCCTATTTATCATGTAGAATTATTAATAGAGATACTCCAATCAGGATTTTTAGACACTTATTTAGGGCCTGATGTTTTTGTTTTTTTGAGAGAGGGGAGTTTTAATGTTAATTTAAATGTTAATTGTTTTTAGAATTGTGCAATTATTGCACAATAGCTTACAGCACGAATCTGATTTCCACAAACACATTTATCCATTATTTTGATTTCAAATCCAAACATTGTTATTGAAAATACCTTTTCAGCATATTTACCGCAAACAATGCCCTGTCACTTTAATTGTGCGCGTGCGGCACTCCGCGCTGAAACGATCTCTACACTGCTGCAGACGCACCGCTCCTGGAACGCACTACTAGACCGCAACCGTGTGCAGCTTGAACGCTTTAGGGGCCGTTCACATATCGCGCCTAAAAACGCGTGGAAAACGCTAGGCGCGCCGATTTTTCCTCCTTTCCAAAGCGCTCTGTAGCTTGCTCTCCCGTGGCGTCTACCGTTGCTAAGCAACCATGACCCGCAAGATGCGGAAGTTTCAAAGGACAAACGGATTTCCAGTACTAAAAATCACTTGCTGTAGCTCTGCTACTAAATTTATTTAAAAATGTACAGCTATGATCAGCTGTTTCTCAATCTTGGCTGAGCTTTCAATGTTGTTACTGGAAAGGATGGAGCTAATTGGTTGAATCTTGTCACATGACCCGCGGTGCTCTTGCGGCATTCTGAAAAGTTGAGATGTTTTCATCTCGATGCGCGTCGCGACCGCGTCGCTTTCGTAATGAGCGCGGCTGCCGCGCGTCTACATTTGAAATAACGAACTTGAGTGCGTAAAAGACGCGATATGTGAACGGCCCCTTAATCCGTTAGCATGAGAACGGAAAAAATACGCACTGCAAACGGAGATATGTAAACGTAGCGTTATGTGTTTACGCTTCAAGTGTGCATGAGCGCCCAGTCTCCAGGAGAGCGCGCAAGCGCTGAATGGTTAAACACTGGAAAGAATTCAAAAGAAATGCAGTTTACAAACTTTAGCAATGATGCGACACTGATTCTATTGCATGTAACAATTGCAAGTAACAATTCCTGTGTCAACTGTGCAGCTCACTTATAGTGAGAAGGTCCTGGCTGCAGCCTGCAGAACGGGGTGGAGCTGCATGTGGGGCAGGGCTACATGTGTCACCCCGCCCACAAATTATATCATTGGTTAATGACACCAACGTCCTCAGCAGGATTTTATTTCCACTCGTTTGTCGCTGCGTTGGTGAGTAGTTGAGCTACGAGTTTTGTCTTATTTGATTAGTTGTAATGTTTGATTGCAAAATGTTGTTCAAATCCTACTCTGGGTTTTATGGTAATGGGAGGCGTGGCTGCTTGAGAGGATTCTATGACAGTATAGAGTATATGGACTCCTGTTTTATGTGCCAGTGCTAGAATGCCTGTGGAACGTAGTAGAACGGAGAATCAATGTTAACCCAAAAGGTTTGTGTGTGTTGGTCTTGTTTTTTATCCTGGAGGGTGTGTGTGTGTATTATTACATGTTAAATGTATGTGGTAACGACGGAAGACACAACAGGCGGGCCTCTGCTAATAAAACAGTGATGTTAAACTGCTGTTTTGTATGACCAATAAAATGAAATACTCAAACTGCATTATCTTCATGTTCTTTGAGTTTATTCCTCTTCATATATTGTTTAGTCCAACGCTTTTGGACTTCTTTAACATGAGGTAATCTCTATATTTTATCTCTACATGTACACATCATTTATTGTGAAAGGTTTTGTTATCAGAACAAAGCAATAGCTGTCATGTAGTTCTTATAAAAATGGCACTTTATCAGTTCATAATTCTAAGACAGCATTTTCAAAGAAACTTTAAGTGTTGAGTTGGTGACAAAAAAAATACATTAAATACAAGTAAATGCGTAAATAAAAATAAAAAACCATAAATAATTTAAATTTGCAAATAAACATTAATCGTTGCGATATACAGTTCTTAATGCACAAAGATATGACAGGTCGAAAGCAGGAAGTGGATGCTTGCTTAGAAATAATAATGAAATTTTGCCCAAAATAATGAATGAAAACATAATGTATTATGTTTGGTATAGATTAATATTACGTGTAGATAATTAATGAATTCATAATATATTGTTTATTTTTGTATGTAAGTTAGTATCACGAATGATATTCTATATATATATATATAGCTTCAGCTGTGCTCTTAACCGCATTTCCTGTTAACAGAGGTGTCTACGTCATTACATGTCATTAGCCAACTGAACCATTTATTAATATCACATGTAGATAATTAACAAATTTATAATATATTGTTTAATATTTTATATGTAACAGATATTTAATATCGCGAATGAATCGTAGCTCGTAACCGCATTTCCTGTTTACGGAGTTGACTACGTCATTACATGTCATTAGCCAATGAAAGCATTTGTGGGTGGGGCGATGCGTGCAGCCCCGCCCCGTCCTGCAGGCCGCAGCCGGGTATACTTGCATTCACTCGTGCTGTTTGTGAAATTACGGCTCACATAAGGTTTTCAAATTACTTCATAAGTTATTTAATGAAGAAATATGAATTGTACCTCACCTTCAGGATTATAATTGTTTTACCCATCCGAAAAGCATAGACGGTGCAGCTGCATGTACCAAACCTCTCCCGATCCTTTAGATCGGTTTATGAGATCGGCCTTTTTAGAAACCGCCGATCAAACATCCCGAAGGGATTATCGGCCGATAATGATCGGTAGCCGATCAATCGGAGCACCCCTATTAAAAAGTATACAAATTTTTATTTTTCGAAAAAAGATCGTTTCGCTAGATAAGACCCTTCTTCCTCAGCTGGGATCATTTAGAGCCTTTGAAGCTGCATTTAAACTACATTTTGGAAGGGGGTGAGTACATTATTTGTAAATTGTTGTTCTGGAAGTGGAGTTCTCCTTTAGGAATGATTAAGTTTTGCCAATAATTTTGTCTTCAAAATAGTTTATCATAAAAGGTAAAAAAAACAGCCTTTCCAAAATGTTTGCACTGTTTGATAATTAGAAAACAAATGGGAGTCTCCTCAATTTCATAACCATATTGATCCAGAAAAAGTGTACATTTTAGATGCCTATATCATCCAAATGCAATTTTTGTCATTGTTTTGCAGCACACTGTTTATAGATAACTTTAAGGCTAACATATTCATACTAACAGCCAAAAAACTTCAATTTTGCTTTCATGGGAACTTTAAAGTTTTACGTTTGTCCTCCAGTTACCATATTTCGTATATATATTTCACACTGTCTTTTCAGAAAGACTGAGATAAAATACTTCCTTATACCCCTAAATAGCTTTAAGGGTTGTGCACTTTCTAAAGCGTGTGTGTGTGTGTGTGTTTGAGAAGAGAGAGAGAGAGAGCATTAGCATTCATTGTAGAGGTTCAGAGTTCCTGTAGAACAAAATTCTCATATTCAAATACTCAAAAGCAATTTTTCTCTTTGTCAAAGCCTTTCTCTCAGGGACAGCACCTGTCTCTCGCTCTCTGGCCGTCTCTCTCTCTGTCTCACTTCGGCTCATTAACAGTCTGACTTCACAGTAGTAAACTGACCCTGAAAGAGTCGATGAGAACAGAATCATTTTCCTCTTTTCTGCCTCTGATCCTCCAGAGATCCTTGAGAAACTCTGAGTCTGTGAGTTTGATTACAGGAATATTCAGTTCATCTGTGTGTGATTTTTGGATGTAAGCCGGCCCTTTCTGGTGTCCTTGCACATCAAAAGTCTCTTCTGTTCACTAAAGCTTTGTTTATTTGATCACAAATACATAAAAATAGTAAAATGTTATTAAAATTAAGAACAGCTGTTTTCTATCTGAATTTATATCAAAAACTGATTTACTCCTGTGATGCAAAGCTGAATTTTCAGCGGATCTTTCAAATCATCTCTGAGCTTAGGTGTGTGTTTCTAGAAGGTCGTGGCCAGGTCAAAGGTCATGGAAGCCTTAACTTTTAGTGTGTGATATGTGTGTTACGCTCGGGTAGGAGTGTGTAATTCCTTGACACGAAGGAAACAACCCTTTGAAAATCAAATGGTGAAAAATCAAAATAAAAGTGTACAAGCCTTTGTAATCAAAAATCAGTCTCATTTTTTTTTCTTTGATGAGCGGTGCTGATATTAAACAACCACAGTTTTACTGAAAGTTCACTGTAGTATTAACCATGGTATATTTTTGTGATGGGAAACGTCACATAGCGCTGATGTTTCAGTAAGTCTTTAAAATTTTACTTTTAACGTTTAGAATAACATTTCATACAGCTGTGGAGAAACACACACACACACACACACACTCTCACTCACATGCGTACAGTATATGCACATTTCAGGTGTTAATAATTCATGAGATTCTCCAGTCTGTCTGTCTCATGTATTTAATAATAAATACATGCAAAAGAGATGCTCTTATGGGCTTCTTTTGTCTCCAACTCACCACCACACAGTGTTGTGGGTCGTTGCCAGGATGTTGCCATGTGATTGAGTCTTCTTAGTGTAGTTTGTTTTTAAACGTGTTGCCGTGTGGTTGCTAAGGCGTTCTCTGTGTTTTTTTTAAAAGATGATGCCGTGTGGTTGCTAAGGCGTTCTGAGTGTTGTTTGTTTTTAAACATGTTGCTGTGTGGTTGCTAAGGTACTTTGAGTGTTGTTTGTTTTCAAGTGTGTTGCCATGAGGTTGCTATGGTGTTTTGCGTGTTTTTTGTTTTTAAACATGTCACCGCATGGCTGCTAAAGTGTTCTCAGTGTTGTTTGGTTTTAAACATGTTGCTGTGTGGTTGCTAAGGTGTTTTGAGTGTTGTTTCTTTTTAAGTGTGTTGCCATGTTTTGGGTGTTATTTGTTTTTAAACATGTCACCATTTGGTTGCTAAGGTGTTTTGGGTGTTGTTTGTTTTTAAACACACCACAGTGTGGTTGTCAAGGTGTTCTCAATGTTGTTTGATTTTAAACACGTTGCTGTGTGGTTGTTAAGGAATTTTGGGTGGTGTTTGTATTTAAACGTGTCACCGTGTGGTTGCTAAGGTGTTCTCAGTGTCACTTGTTTTTAAACACATCGCTATGTGGTTGGTAGGGCGTTTTGGGTGTTATTTGTTTTTAAATGTTGCTAAGGTGTTCTGAGTGTTTTTTTTTGTTTTCAAGTGTGTTGCTGTGTGGGCGCTCTGAGTAGTGTTGTTTTTTTAAACACATTGCCGTGTTGTTGCTATGGTGTTGTGAGTGTTCTTTGATTTCAAACATGTTGCCATGTGGTTGCTAAGGTGTTTTGGGGGTTGTTTGTTTTTAAACACATTACTGTGTGGTTGCTAAGGTGTTCTGAGTGTTGTTTGTGTTTAAACACATTGCCGTGTGGTTACTAAGGCGTTTTGGATGTTTCTGTGTGGTTACCAAGGTGTTTTGGGTGTTGCTGTCTGGTTGCTAAGGTGTTTTGGGTGTTGCTGTGTTGCTACTAAGGTGTTCTGAGTGTTTTGTTTTCAAGTGTGTTGCCATGTGGTTGCTAAGACATTCTGAGTGTTGTTTGTTTTAAACACTTTGCTAATGTGGTTGCTAAAGGCGTTCTGGGTGTTACTGTGTTGTTGCTAAGGTGTTTTGGGGGTTGTTTGTTTTTAAACACACATTACTGTGTGGTTGCTAAGGTGTTCTGAGTGTTGTTTGTGTTTAAACATGTTGCCATGTGTGGTTGCTAAGGCGTTTTGGGTGTTGCTGTGTGGTTACTAAGGTGTTCTGAGTGTTTTTTGTTTTCAAGTGTGCTGATGTGTGGTTGCTAAGACATTCCTGAGTGTTGTTTGTTTTTAAACACTTTGCTATGTGGTTGCTAAGGCGTTCTAGGTGTTGCTGTGTGGTTGCTAAGGTGATCTGAGAGTTGTTTGTTTTTAATCATGTTGCTGTGTGGTTGCTATGGTGTTTTGAGTGTTCTTAAATTTCAAACATGTTGCCATGTGGTTGCTAAGGCATTCTGAGTGTTGTTTGTTTTTAAATACACTGCCGTGTGGTTGCTAGGGCATTCAGCAAACTTGTCATTGTTATCGGGATTGTGTTTTGTGCTGTTAGCGGAGCAGAAATGACACACGTCAGCCTTAAAATGCGGTTTGTGGATGTTGGTTATTCTCTAGAGTCCGTCTGTTTGTTTCCTGTCACTCCTGACTGGCTCTCCTCATCATTGTCTTCATCATGTTCTGTGTGAAAGTGTCGTTTTGTACAGTACACAGCACTCGACATGTGTTCGGATGAGTAAATAACCGCTGAACTCATAAATACACGGAGTCGCGCGTATCCTCAGGGAGTTTACTGGAGATTAAGAGTCAAAGTGTAGCCGGTAAAGTGCACTTAATAGGGATTAAAGAGCAGCGCTGCTCATGATTGTGTTTTAATGTGTGTGTAAAACTGACATCAGCAGTAAAGCTGCTCTTCTGTGAACTCACTCACACACACACCAGGTGCTCGGGTGATTTTATGAAGCCAAACTGACAGAGATGTGAACAGAAAAACAATGAAAAGACCTCAGGAGGAGGAGAGTGAGAGAGAGAGATATAGAGACTTAGAAAGGAACAATGGTGGAGTTTTCAGGGAATTGAGTAGTGGCTGATGTTCTGGGAATGCCTAATTGAGTGACCTTCACTCCAGCGTCCCAGAGCGATTTAACACACACACACACACACACACACACACACACACACAAAGGCTGTGCTCAGAAAGTGATACATACTGCACATTATATACTGTACACTGTTATTTTTCACTACCTTTTCAGCAGTTCTTCATAATAAAGCCAGCATTATGCTTTAATATTAAGTTCAGCAAATGTTGTTATCTTGCATTTTGAAACATTTAGTTAAAAATCTCAAAAAGTGCTAAAAAATCACAAAACTGGTTCATAAATGTAAAGTCATTTTATTTTTGGAAGAAGAAAAAAGCAAACAAAAGCACGCACATCAATCTCAAATGGGTGCTCGACTAAAAAACAAGTAGAAATTTTTTTTTTAATGTAAAGTCGGCAACACCACAGGTCCAAAAATATCAAAAATTTATTAAAAAAAAAACACTTGCATAGCTTGTGACATTTCGAGCATGCAGGCTCTTCATCAGAATTAATTTAAAAAAATAATTTTAAATACATTTGAAATAATTTTAAATATATTCGTGATATTTTTGGAGCTTTGGTGTTGCAGACTTTACATAAAAAAATTTTTGGAAGAAGACAAATGTCTGTACGATTTTGTAATGTTTTTGAAATTTGTCTCTTCTGCTCATTGAGGCTGCATTTATTTGATCAAAAAAACAGTAGAAATAGTGAAATATTTTTACAATTTTAAATAGCTGTTTACTGTGTGAATATCTGTTAAACTGTAATTTATTTCTGTGATGCGCAGCTGAATTTTCAGCATCATTACTCCAGTCTTCAGTGTCACATGATCCTTCAGAAATCATTCTAATATGCTGATTTACTGCTCAACAAACATTTCTGATTATTAGCAATGTTGAAAACAGTTGTGCTGCACAGTTTATTTTATTTTATTTATTTTTTTATTTTTTTGTCGAAATTGTGATCTATTTTATTTTTCAGGATTCAGAGATGACCAGAAAGTTCAAAAGAACAGCATTTATTTGACATAGAAATCTTTTGGAACATTATAAATGTCTTTACTGTCACTTTTGGCCAATTTAATGCGTCCTTGATAAATAAAAGCATTCATTTCTTTCAAAAAATTTCTTCTACTGAGCCCAAACTTGTAAACAGTAGTGAACTAGAAAAAAGGAAATGCTTGAAATCTTGAGTTCATTGTTTAGAGCTCTATTATAATACAGATAATGACCTTGTTAATCATATTGATTGATTTCTCTCTTTTTTGATATTGATTTCTCTCCCCCATTTGTTGTCTTTGTTATAATTCTTTTTGGTTTTAGATCATATCTGATGACAGATGCTGATCTGAATCTTCAGGAGGTTGATTGTTTGCTTTCGTGTTTGTCGGATGTGATTTGATGCTGGATGCGTTTTATAGAAATGACAGTGTTGATGAATCTGTTGTTTGTGAAAGTGCAGCGGAGAAAGTTGCTCTATAAACACATGAATTATTCAGACAAAACAAAACAGCACGTGTGTGGGAGTGCGTGCGTGTGTGTGGCAGCAGGGTTTCTTTAGGAATGTATAATTCATAACTCAGAGCAGCAGAAACAGAAGAAAGCATATGGAGTTCATGCAGTCTTTAGCAGCCCTGAAATACACACATGCACACACACACACACACACACACACACACTCAGGATCTCTATCCTAATCTCTGTTTTGTTATTTATGGATGGACCTGCAGAATGGGGGATGAAGCGATGGATGAGAATAAAGATGCAACGAGGAAGATCTCTATATCTACACAGCAGTTTTGGCCACATTTGAACTTTTCATTTGAATGTGTTTGTAATGGTTATTAGGCATTTAGATGAGCTGTTTAGCTCAGTGTTCTACTTCAGGAAGCAGCTTTATGCTTTTAAAGCAGCAAAATGATCAATAATGCAAAAGTAAACAATTTCTAATTGTAAAATCCAACAGGTTTGTCTTTTTGAACATTTCTTTTGTGATGATTTCATGCCAATAATTTGCAGAAAACCATGCTTATCATTGCAAGTGAACCTGTATTTAATATAGTCTGGTTTAATGTAGTCTAGTGTAGTTTTGAGGAACCCATTCGTGTCCATCTGTCTAACTTGACTAGCTTGAGAAAACATGAATTGGTGCTTGTAGTTTTTGACTTAAAGGAGAAGTCCACTTCCAGAACAACAATTCATAAATAATGTACTCACCCCCTTGTCATCCAAGATGTTCATGTCTTTCTGTCTTCAGCCGTAAAGAAATTATGTTTTTTGAGGAAAACATTTCAGGATTTTTCTCCATATAATGGACTTCATTGGTGCCTCGATTTTGAACTTCCAAAATGTAGTTTAAATGCAGCTTCAAAGGCTCTAAACGATCCCAGCCGAGGAAGAAGGGTCTTATCTAGCATTTTTTTTCGAGAAATAAAAAAATGTATACTTTTTAAGCACGAAAGCTTGTGTAGCACAGGTTCTGGCATCACTACGTCACTACATACTATTGAATCAGGTCAAAAGGTCACGCCGAACGTAGGCAGAACTACAGACCCAGTGTTTACAAAGCAAACGCGCAAAGACTAAGAAAGTGCAAGTAAGTCAAACGCTGTTTACTAAAAAATTAATATATTTGTATACTTTTTAAGCGCAAAAGCTTGCGTAGCACAGGATCTTGGATGCACATCCACGGGTTGTTCTTGAACGATTCGTTCATTTTAAACGAATCTTTAATGTGACTCACAAAGAATGAGTCGTCTCGGGGAGTGATTCGTTCAGTTGCGCATGCGCAACATCCTATTAGGTTCTGTACTGGAATTAGTTCACCTGTTTCGAGTCTTCGGGTTTTTCGAGTCGTTCATTCATCTTATGAGGCTGTCACATGATGCTGATTTTGCTAAGATTAACAAAATGACTCAAAAAAAGATTCGTTCATTTTGCTGAACGAGACTCAAAGGTCTGAGTCGGTAAAATGATCCAAACTTCCCATCACTACTACGAATCACGTCTAAGTTCATCCGTACTCCGGCTCAAAAAGGTAGAGAATGGTGAAAAACTCCATCTTATTTTCTCCTACAACTTCAGAATCGTCCGACATCGTTGTAGCTTTTTGTTTGTAAACAGAGTTTGTCTTACTTGCACTTTCATAGTCTTTGCGCGTTCGCTTTGTAAACACTGTAGTTCTGCGTGACCTTTCAACATGGTTCAACAGTACGTGAGCGCTCATCCCAGAGCCTGTGCTACACCAGCTTTTGTGCTTAAAAAGTATACAAATTTTTATTTTCAGAAAAAAATGACTGATCGTTTCGCTAGATAAGACCCTTCTTCCTCGTCTGGGATTGTTTAGAGCCTTTGAAGCTGCATTTAAACTACATTTTGGAAGTTCAAAATCGGGGCACCAATGAAGTCCATTATATGGAGAAAAATCCTGAAATGTTTTCATCAAAAACCATAATTTCTTCATGACTGAAGACAGAAAGACATGAACATCTTGGATGACAAGGGGGTGACTACATGATTTGTGGATTGTTGTTCTGGAAGTGGACTTCTTTAATACGCAACACAACTTTAATTATACGCTTAGTTGTATTTTATTATTTGCACACAGAATGGTTTATTTGTTAGTTGCATGCTTGGATTCATGTTTGCTTTCTTACTTTAAGACTTTTGTTTGTTTTTGCTTGTTTTTCTTTTTTTCTGTCTAGCTTTCCGTGTTTTCTTTTCTAACTCTCTCTTTGTAATTCTCTGTCTTTCTGGATTAAAGCTGCTCTTTCTGGGTAAGTGCTTTATGCAATCTGCTCTTGACACACACACACACGCGCACACACACACACGCACACGCACACACAGGCAGAGCGAGTCCGGATGCTTTTGGACTCATTTACACACAGTCGTATGAATAATCATTTGGCTTTGAGGCAGATTCGCTGGTATTTGCTCGTGTTGCTCTTTCCTGACAGTTGTGCTGATATGATAATTAGTAATGAATAATTATGAGGGCTCATGATGAATATTGATGAGTTTACACAGGTTTGTTGTTTTTCCTCATCAGTCAAACATGTGTTTTGTTCTGTGTTGTATTACAGACAATAATAATGTGGTCATAAAAACCGAATCAGCTTAATTAAAACAGGTTGGTCGGAGTGTGTGTGTGTGTGTGTATGGATTTTATGACAACACACACACACACACACACACACACACACACACAGTGAAGGCCACTTCAGTCTTTTATTAATTATATATGAAAGTGCTGTTCTCTACCGATCATATAATGGCTCTTCCTTGTGTTAAAGTGTTATATTCTGTATATTCACCCCTCTGATTCAGGCCTCTGATTGGCTGTTCAGTCTGTCACTCAGGAATATAGAACACAAAATGCATCCAAATTTACATGCTTATGCAACATTCTATATGCTACTTTGTAGAGTCTGTTTTAGACTTTCTTGTAATTCAGAGGGTTAAAAAAGCCATAACTTCGAGATACAAATTTATAAAAAATTTGCACTTACATTTTTACTTTTTTTCAGGCTTCCATAGAATTTCAGGATGTAAACTGAGAATTGCGGAAAAAAAAAAAGTCAGATTGTGTTGTATTTGTTTAATGTTGATTCAGTTGAGTTTAATAACTCAAAATTTATGAAACAAATTCAATTTTGGCTGTAAAGCAGCTCTACAGAAGGCAATATACGCTCAAAAAAACATAAGTAAGATTTACTTAATTTTTATTTTGCAAGTTTTTACACACATACATTTTCAGTAAAAATTTAAGTATTGAATTAAGTAAAATCTACTTAACTAAGTTAGGTACAATTAGCAAAGGAAATAAGTAAATTTAACTTGATGAGTAATTTCTACTTAATTATTTTAAGTTAAATCCGCAATACTCAAGTACATTTCACTCAGGCACAGTTTATAAAATTTACTTAAACAATGTAACACTGGAAAAAAGCATGCTATTAAAGCACGTGGTTCACTTACACACACATAAGTAAGCAAGCGAATAGTCAGTGGATAGTGTTTGAGTATGAATGGGTTATTTTGAGTAGAAAATGAACTCCAGATGTCACAAAACAGTAAGTTATGAAACAACAAAAGCAACCATAAAACAGTGTAAATAAAGTGAAAAATGTAAAGGTTTTAATTATTCATACCCCAGTGCATGATGGGGACAAACGGGATTATAACTTTAATATTAACTTTGATATAAACATAAACAATTCCAAAGTTAAAGTTCAAACTTTAATTTCTACAAGCTTTAATTGAGTACTTATATGTGACCCTGGATCACAAACCCAGTCTTAAGTAGCACAGGTATATTTGCATTATGTGATATGGGTCAAAATTATTTAATTATTTCTCTTTTATGCCAAAAATCATTAGGATATTAAGTAAAGATCATGTTCCATGAAAATATTTTGTAAATTTCCGTAAATATATTAAAACTTAATTTTTGATTAGTATGCATTATGAAGAAACTTCATTTGGACAATTATAAAGGTAATTTTGTCAATATTTTTATTTTGTACCCTCAGATTATAGATTTTCAAATAGTTGTATCTCAACCAAATATTGTCCTAACAAACCATACATCCATGGAAAGCTTATTTATTCATCTTTCAGATGATGATGTATAAATGTAATGATATAATTCCAAAAAACTGACCCTTATGACGGGTCCAGGGTCACATTATAGATTTTACTTTAATTTTTTAACTCTTGCCTGATTATTTCATGTAGAAATTACATTGGTTTTTATGTCATAGTTACTTCACCACAAAATCATTTGTATCAGTGTAGTCATTATTCAGATTAATTCAGTTCAGTGTTGAGACTTGATTGGTTGAAATTTCTGTATTCTGATCTGATTCTAAATCGCTCACTTATGAGGCTCCATTTCAGTTTTTAATGCTGCCTGTGTAGACAGTGAGGAAACTCTGTGTCGGTGTGGGACTCCTCATGTGTGTGTTATCTCACACACACAGACAGTGTGTCCCTCAGGTGTTGTGTGCAGAAAGGTCACCTTCCTTTATCTGACATTTACCCTCCATGGACATTTACCCCTGGCACACACACACACAGGGTTAACATCACCCTCGGGATTCACGTAAAACACACACACACACACACACACACATGCAGTTACATAAACATGAACACATTCATTTGAATAAAGAAATGCTAATCAAGTGCACAACACTGTGTTATGACTGTAGGACATCTGTGTGTGTGTTTGTGTTGAAGAGGACAGAGTGAAACAGGTGTTGTAATTACCTGTCAAACTAGGTGTGCGTAGTTGTACTGATAACCTGCAGGGCATTAGTCACCAAACACACACACACTGCTGTTACCAATTTCCCATTTTTGCCCTTGTATAATTGTCATTTCATGGACCGATCCACCTGTCTGTCTGAGCTTTCAGGGCATGTTTGTGTTTGTGTTTGTGTGTGTGTTTGTTTTTGTGTGTGTGTGTGTGTGTGTTTGTGTGTGTTTAATGGCTGTAGTTTCAGGACTGAATTGACGTGAGCTGAATGAGTTAAAGCTGCTCGAGGGATGTTGTCCTCACAGGTACAAATGATTCATCAAGTAAATGTTTATTTCTGCTGTGCTTTTGGTGATTCTGTAGTCGTAAAATAAATCTTATTTTAAAACTGTAACATTCATTCAATTTCAGGTTCAATTTGAAGTGCTACTTGCCATTCTTAGTCATTTATGAGCAGTTTCTAAATTAATGTTAATTTTACACTTTCACTGTATATGAAAGGAAATGATGTGTCATTTATAGGCAGTGTTGGGGAAAGTTACTGTACATTTAAAGGTAATGCATTACAGTATTGTGTTACTCCCTAAAAAAGAGACTATTTAGGTTACTTAGTTACTTTAGTAATGTGTTACGTTACTTTGGCGTTATGTTTTCTTAACTGGGCTGGGTTTGTTTTTAACCCTCAAAGGCAGAACACAATATACACTGAAAAAAACATAAGTAAAATTTGCTTAATTTTTATTTTGCGAGTTTTTGCACACATACATTTTCAGTAAAATTTAAGTAAAATCTACTTAACTAGGTTAGGTAAAATTAGCAAAGGAAATAAGTAATTTTAACTTGAGTAATTTCTACTTAATTATTTTAAGTTAAATCTGCAATACTCAAGTACATTTCACTCAGTCACAGTTTATAAAATTTACTTAATGTAACACTGGAAAAAAGCATGCAGCCGTCTGTGGCTAAAAATAACTATTGTTCTTAAATATTTATTCCTTATCACTTTGTCTCATTTGGATATTCAGAGGCTCCATAGTGAACGTGATTATGTCATCACATTTTGATCCGCTTTGATTTGTCAGAAGAAACCAATACATTTCGTTCCTCTGAGCCAAACATGATTAGTCCCGCCCCCGTGTCCAGATTGGTTCAAACTGTCATCTGTTTAATCAATAAACAGGTTTTGAACTTTAGAACCAACAATTAGCATGTTTCTATGGAAATCTCAAAAACTCAAAGTGAAAGTGCGCTGTGCGTGCATTAAGAGCACAGAGCACTTTGACATAAAACAAACAAAAAAAAAAAAAAACAAGGCTGAAACAGCGGTACATATTGGATAAAGCACTGGAATTTGTTTTTACATGGCTATGCACTGTCCTGGTAAAATCGATTCCGACACAGACTACGGCCGGCGGATCGATCCATTTGGCTGTTATATTATGTAAATTATTCTTATATAGTTTATAAAGATCATTTGCATTATTTTTTTCTGTGTCACTCTGCATTTTTCTCTCATTTTGTAGTTTGTGAATCATTTGCACTGTTTGAATATTTGTTGCACAAGACTATTTGTGCAGTTGTTTACACTACTCGCTGCACTGTTTGCATTTGTTGTTCATACTCTCATTGAAAATCCCACAAAAACCCCACCATTTTTTTTCTGTGTTTTGTTATTATGTAACACTGTTTTGGACAATCTAAATTGTCAGTAAACTAAATAAACCTGTTTTTCACTGAAAAGCACCTATAACAATATTGTAATAAATGGCTGTAACTTGCTTGAGGATTGTTACATGTAGACAAAATTTTATTTGGAGGTGTAAAACACCCAAATACAACTTTCCAAAGAAAAAAATCCAAACTTCAGGAGTTTCTGTTTGAGTACACAGTAAAAACTGTTGCTTAAAATTTTGGAAATTCATTCATTCTTAGAGAAGACAAAAGGAAAATTGGGACTTCAAATTAGTTAGACTATAACCTTAAGTTTTCCTGTTTATAATGATTTATGGCACTTAATGCTGATTGCTAGAATAGGTCTGGAAAAAAAAAGGAAAGAAAAGTGCAGGCGTGTCATGCTCCGAAAATGTTCTATGTCTTTAAAAAGTTAAATTTTTGCCAAATGTAAAAGCCCTTTCACATCAGAAGTGAAATGAATAAGCCTCATTCTGAAAGAAATGTAAATGTTAGTCAGTAAATAGAGAAATAATTTGGAAAAGTAACTCCGATATTTTCTTGTATTTCAAAATGTAATGTGTTTACTAGTTACTTGGAAAAAGTAATCTGATTTCGTAACTCACGTCACTTGTAATACTTTATAGTATAGTAGATTAGAATACACTGTAAAAATTATTAAAATTAGATCAAATTAAATTATATTAAATATAAAATCTTTTTAGATAGAATGTATTTTTTGCTGTTTCTTTGTAATATTTGTGAAATTTACAAACTTCCTGCGTAAAAATTGTTTCTACTTAAAAATTAGAGTATAAAAGTATGTGATGTGTTTCTGTAGGACAGTAGACGTGAATGTGAGATTCACACTCAGGGACAGTGGACAGGTTTTTCTGTCTCTTCTGACATTTCTATAAATGACCCTGAAGAAAACACCAGTGTGTGTCGTTAGCGCTTTTGTCTGTGTCTAATTTTCATTTGCGTTTGTGTGTGTGTTTGCATGCGTGTTTTGTGTATGTGTATGTGTGTGTGTGTGTGTGTTTGTGTGCATGTTAGTTTAAACAGCAGTAATTGGTCTGTAATTAGATTCAGATTAATTGCTGGTCTGACTGTGCTACGGCATCACAGTAATGAGAGACAGACTCGTTCATATGAATCTCAGCTGAAGTGATGTTCAGATGTTTTTGCTGTGTTTGTTTATTGTTCAGAGTCATTGTTTGTTCGGAATCATTGAATCATTGGCTTGTTTAAGAATCTTTTTGCAAAGTAACATTTAAACTCTCTGCCTCAAACATGTAACATTGCAATTGTAACCAAAAAAGACTTTATGTACAGACAAGATGAATGTCCTTAATTGTGACAAAAGTATTACAATGTTACAATTGAACACTTTGAAAGTCAGTTACTGTAATGTTTCAATTTCCCGTCATTGTAATTCTAAAAAATATGTATTATTTAAACATACAATTGTAAGTATACAGCCCACGTATCATAGTCATCATTAATTGAATTTATACTGCTTTTATTTGAGAGGAAGAGATGTTTATGTTCAAACCAAATGGTTTTAAAGTGTATTTCACTCGTGAGAATAAGATTTTTTTTTTTCTCAGTAATGAGATTTTTTGGGGGGTGAATGTCTTTAATTGTCATTAAAATAATGTCATAATCCAAAACGTGTAAGTTTGTCCTTCGGCTGTAATGTTTGAGAAGATTAGAAAAGAAAGTTTCTCAGTCGGCAGCTGTGGAAATGTGTTCGCTTTATCTTAATTACTCTGACAAAGGCAATTAGGAACTTTTAATTGGAACCTTACAGATTTAGAAACATGTGCCTGATTGTTCAAATGCTCTGTTTGCATTAAAAGAGGTTTGTGTGTGGGGGTAAGAAAAAATACAATGCAGAAAAAATTTAACTGTAATTAAAAAAAAAAAAAAATTATAAATTATTTTATATATGTATTCATTTAGTTATTTATTTTTTCACATGTAAAGTGTGGGGCTCCATCATTTTTTAATGCATACTATAATTTCTTCCTTTTGTGTTGAATTTGTGGTGAAATATTGTGCTGGGGTTTGCATGTGGTTTGGACAGATTCACTGGTGCTGTCAGCGTTTGTTTCTGCCTGTAAATCAGGTTGGTTCAGCTGGAGTTGGGTCTGGTCCAGATTGAACCGGTCTCAGAGGGATCACAGGTGTGGTGTGAGGTGGAAAGGGTCTGTCTGGTCTTGATCAGTTCTAGACCGTCTGTGAAGACAGTCAAGACCTGCTGCCAGATGCAGTGTCAAGACACGGATTAAACTGTATGTGTGTGTGTGTGTGTGTGTGTGTGTGTGTATAAATAAATCCAAAAATCAAGGCTTTTGGCTCTTTCTGATTTTAAGAAGCTTTGAGGAAAACATCTTGTTACTGTTTCTCAATTGAATGTCCTGAGTCTCAGAAGTAAAGAAATAATTCATCCAGAAAATAAATCACAGCTCTTTTCACCAGAGCTTTTACGGTTAACTAAAACTAAAAACATCAAACAACTTTTACTTTAAATAAAAAAAAAAAAAACTTCTACTAAAATGAAATTAAATATAAACACATGGACGTATTTTATTTCATCTAGTTGCCAAAGCAACATTTCTTCATGCTAATAACTTCCTATTCATGCAAACAACATGTTAGTAACTTGTTAATCATGCTAACAACATGCTAGTAATTTGTTAATCATGCTAACAACATGCTAGTAATTTGTTAATCATGCTAATAACATGCTACTAACTAGCTAATCATGCTAGAACATGTTAAAGTAACATGCTAATAATGCTAGCAACATGCTAATCAGTAGAAACATGCTACTAACTAGCTAATCATGCTAGAAACATGTTAAAACTTGCTAATCATCCTAGTAACATTCTAGTAACATGTTAAT